>PVKS010006232.1:0-79685 GCA_004027875.1 Aplodontia rufa
GAGATAGAGGAACTCTGCCAAGATCACACTGCTACGAAAGGGTGGAGCCAAGATTAGACATAAAGACAGGAGCCAGGGCAGAGACTGCCCTCTTACCTTCTAGCCTGATGCTGCCTGACACAGGCCCAAGCAACTGGTCACCTGTGGCTATCAAGGACTTGAAATGTGGCTGGTTGGAACTGAGATGTACTGTAAGCATGAAAACTTCCTGCAAAAAAAAAGAAAGAAAGAAAGAAAAAAGAATACAAAATATCTTGTTGATAAGGTAATGATTACACATAGGAATTGCAGTACTTTAGATATTTTGAGTTAAATAAAAAGTAGTAATACTGTTAATGTACCTATTTCTTCTTACCTTTTTTATTATTATTATTATTATTAGTTCCACATAGTCTTACATATAAAGAGATTCGTGGCTACACATTAAACCCGGGATAGAGCGTTGGCTCAGTGGTTATGGCGCTTGCCTGTCAAGTGTGAGGATGCAGGTTCGAACCCCAGCACCACCTACACAATGAAGCATCGGAGCAATAAAAGCCACGTTAAAAACTAAAAAAATTTGATTCTTTCTGTCTTTCTCACTCTCTCTCTCTCTCTCTCACAAAAATAAAATAAAAGTAACTTAAACCCAAACCTTGTCCAGGATCTCTCTCCCTTTACCCAATACCTGATCCCTTATCTCCTCTGTAGTTCCCCCATGTTAGATATAAATGACCAAATAAATATATATTAATTTTTAAAATTTCTAGATTTATATGCTTGCCTGATATAATTTGGCTTCTCAGGGAGTCAAGTGTACCCTACAGCATTGATATCCCCCCTCTTCCTCCCTCTCCTTCTTCCCTCTCTCCTTCTCCCACCCTCTTCCCCCACCCCTATTTCATAGCTATAGTTTCCCAAAGTTTATGTGCTACTTCAAATTTGGTCTATCAATTAAACTTGACTAATTTTTATCCTATCCTAAGTTTTACTCTAGCTTCCACATATGCAAGAAAACATTTGACTCTTAAATCTCTGTGTTTGGCTTATTTCACTCAGCATGATTTTTTCCATTTCCATCCATTTACCTGCAAAAGCCATGATATTTTTGTTTCTAATAGCTGAGTAGAACGCGATTGTACATATGTACCGCAGCTTTTGGATCCATTCCTCCAGTGAAGGGCATCTGGATTGGTTCCATAATTTAGTTATTATAAATTGAGCTGCTGTAAACACTGCTGTAGCGGTGCCACTGTAATATGCAGATTCTAGCTCCTTGGGAAAAATACCCAGGAGAGGGATAGCTGGGTCGAATGGTGGTTCCATCCCTCATTTTTTGAGGATTCTCCACACTGCTTTCCAGAGGGGCTGTACCCGTCTGCAGTTCCACCAGCAGCATCTAGTGTTCCTATCTTCCCCAACCCCTCCAGCGTGTTATTGTTCACTTTCTTCACCTTTGCCATTCTGACTGGGGTAAGGTAAAATCTTAATGTAGTTTTGATGGCATTTCCCTGATTGCTAGTGATGTAGAACACTTTCTCATACATTCATTGGCTTTTCAAACTTCCTCTGTTGAGAAGTTCTAAACATGGCTTCTGGAACATGGTCAATTACATTTGGGACTTGTATTATAAGTCTGCTGGCAAGGGCTGTTCTATGCTGACCTCAGAGCTGGTTGTAGGCACAAAATTATTATTATTTTTTTTAAAGAGAGAGGGACAGTGAAAGAGACAGAGAAAGAGAGAAACAACTTTATTTAGTTTTTCACATGGCCTTCGTTGCTCCAACACTCAGTTGTGTACGTGGTGCTGGGGTTCGAACCCGGGTCCTCGTGCTTGCCAGGCAAGCGCCAAAACTGCTGAGCCACCGCTCCAGCCCCTAGGCACAAAATTATTGAGTGCAGAACCTGCACTCACTGTGCCTGAAACAAATCTTGCACCCAGTAGTGATTACTAACATTAGTGGGGTCAGTGATTTTCAAATTTTAGAGTAAGAGCTGGGACTGAAATGGAGGAGACCTCAAGGAGTCCTCTCCAGTAGCCCACTCACCCTGGTCACCAAGTCCATGGGCTGGAAACTCACAGGATGGGAATCTTTAAAGGTTCTGTGATTTCAGAACTGAGGGAAGACAAGGTCAACACGTCTGCAGCAGTAATTTTTAAATGATCGTGGGAAAATGCTGCCATTTTGCTTGGGCAACTCCAAGAGGGTTCATTGCAGATCTGAGCACAGGACAGAAAGGGAGGTTTGGATGCAGTTGGTCTCCCACAGCCTCACGTGTTGGAAGCTTGGTCCCCGTGTGGCTGTATTAAGAGATGGTGGGACCTTTAAGAGGTGGGCTTTGTGCAAGGTAATTAGGTTTTAGGGGCTATTGCCCTCAGAAGGGTTGTAGTTCTCATGGGATCCTGATTAGTTACCATGAGAGTGGGTTGTTATACAGAGAGGGAGTCTCTCTAGCTGTCTTCTCGCCATATGATCTCTTCCACATGCATTCCTACCGTTGATGCCATCTACCATAAGGCCCTCACCAGAGCTGAGCAGAGGCCCACACCAGGGTTTTGAATGGTGAACTAAAGTAAACCTTTTTTCTTTACAAAGCATCCAGCCTCTGGTACTTTGTTACAGCAACAGCAAAGGTCCTCATATAAGCATCGTGGCTGCGAATGGTCAGGGTCAACTCTGGGCTTCTGGATTTTGACCTGCACAGGCTCACAAGTCCAGCACTTGTGCATGCCACCTCTCCACTTGTGCTCCCTCACAACCTGCCAACTCCTTTCCCACCCAGAACCCCAGAGGGCTCTAGGCCCCCAGATCCCTAGGCCTCGCCAGGCAGCCGTGACGCTCAGCCAGGCACTACAATGATTTCACTGTCCTGAAGGCAATTCCGGACTCTACCAGGCCCCGTGTCTGCCAGGCAACCTCCCCACTCTTCCTCCAGCCCTCGCCCCTGGCTCTGATGTAGTATGTGTGGACGGATGGGGAGAGCAGCCAAGTCTTTGCCGGGCTCTCTAACAAGTTCCGCGGGTCTGTTTGTTAAAGAAAAATTCCAGTGGGTGCATCCAACACATGGAACTCAAGTACAGAAATTATATTTATCCACCCCACTGCCAAGGAGATCACATGCCCCGTGAGTCACTCCAGATGTGCTCAAAAACAGAGTCTCTGTGTGGAAGCCCGGTCCCCCAATCCCACAGAGAGTCAGATTAAGAGGGGCACAGCCTCCATCCTATCCAGGAGGCAGTGGCTGGCCTCCACCCTGAGGAGGCGAGGAGAAGGAGGCTCTGCACTCCTGGAAAGGGAAGGTGGCAAGAATTCTCCCTAAGTCTCACTGGGAGAAACTCTGGAGCCTACCTGTAGCCACAAGAATCCCAGCGGGCTTGAGGGCCAGTTTTTTACCTTTTTGGAGGAAAAGATGAATTTGAAGACTCTGCTGCTCCTGCTGCTGTATTCCAGTGCCCAGGCTACCATGTCCTGCAGATGGAACAGGGGTGAGTTGCTCTTTAATCATTCGTTGATTTGATGCTCATTCTCTTTCCTAAAAATAATTAGGGTCTTGGAGGGCAGTAAACGGAGGGAGGGCAATTAGAAGCCCCCGCCCTCCTCTCATCTCATCTCTGCCAGAGCTCCTTGGCGTGGTCCTCTTTGTCAGGAGATGGTGGAAACAACCAGAGCTGCTGACTTGGGAACCTGTCAAGGTAGCGAGCACAGAGGGCATCCCTTCTGGCATGCCAAGAGACGGCTCCTCCAATTCCCCGCACGGCTGCTGCAGCTGGGGCAGACGCTCTGCAGAACAGGTGCTAAATAACCCCTAAGTAGTGGAACGATGGGTGCAGGCATGCAAGAGGCCTGCTACCTGGGTGGCCAGGACCAGGGACTCTCAGCCTGGGTGGCCTCAAGAGGGAGGTCTCCATGCTGCCCCCGACCAGAGGTTGATTCATCTTTGCAGCCAGGTTGAGCTGTTCAGTGACAGTGAGGAAAGAACCCTTGGGCGCCTGAAGTGCTTGGTCCCCGCTGTGCCCACTGCCCCCCACCAGCCACCATGGGAAGGAAAGGTCCCTGCAAAGGCTTTTCTCTCATTGCCAACTTCCTCTCCCTCCGATGTCCCTCCTGAGAGCTGGGATGGCATCTTCCCTCTGTGCCCTGAGACTGGCTCCGCCCGGCAGGCACTGGCAGCGTGCTGAGGCAGTTGGGCATTATCCCTGCTAGTAAACTATGGGTCGAGGGTGCCACCCACTCCGTGCTGATAAGAACTGAAATCTTTCCGCTGCTTAAAGTCAACTGAGTTCATGTTCCCAGAAAGAACTGGAAGAACAGGGACATGCTGAGGTCAGATGGGTACGTGTTTCTAGAGACCCCCACATCAGATGAAGGTTGGCATGGTGGCCTGGGATGCACCCCTGCTCAAGGACAGGGTCAGGGAAGGAAGGAGTGGCCTGTGTGGGGACAGAGCAGCCCAGAGAAGAATGTGAATTGGAGGGGAGGGGAGCAGAGCCACCGTGCTTACGTGGATTTTATTTCTTCATGTTAAGCCTGATACTGGGAGCCTCCCAGCCCTCTGAGCTAAGCAAATGATCGCTGCCCAGTGGCAAAGTGCACAGCATTTCCCTCTTCTTTACCCAACAACCTCATTCGCACACAAGCACACACACACCTCCCTGCTCGTGGTGTGCACAGACGTTGGGGCAGCTCTTGGAAGCAGAGAGCAGAGGCTTCTTGAACTTGGTCACACTGGGGGACACTACTTAATTTGCCTACAAAAAAGGGATCATAATATCTTTTCTTCCTAAAATAATAAGTTGTTCAAAAATCAAAGGAACCAGCACAGGGATGCACACCTGTAATTTCAGTGATTCAGGAAGCTGAGACAGCAGGATTGCCAAGTTCAAGGCTAGCCTGGGCAACTTAGTGAGACCCTGTCTCAAAACTGAAAAAAAAAAAAATGTGGTCAGGGTAGGGGAGCTGGCAGTGTAGCTCAGTGGTAAGTATTTGCCTGGCATGTACCAGAGGTTCAAATCTCAGCACTGCAAAAAAAAAAAAAAAAGAGAGAGAGAGAGAAGAGAGAGACAGACAGAAAGGTAGGAAGGAAGAACCCAACAAGATGACTTTACTTGTAAGTTTTCTAGCCACTTTAGGAGCTAGCCTGCAAGAGTAATTAATTAATTAATTACCCTTAATTAGTTAATAACTAATTAAAGGTACTAATTAAATGGCTATGTGGTCTCTGGTAAGCCTCTTAACCTCTCTGAGCTTCAGTCACTAACAGATGGCGTACTAATAATAACAAAACTTACCCTCATGGTGTACTGTTATGACCCTCGTGAGGGTCATATTTTAAAATATAAATGAAAATGCTTTGTCATTGATGGTGCAGTATATAAATGCCACTACCTACTTGCCATTCTTTAAAACTGAAAAATTTTCACTGAAGTTCAAAACCCTCAACAGAGTATGATAATGTCCTGGGAGCAACTACTCTGGCCAGGCCCCCTCATCGGGGCAGATCCATCCCTGGCAGGTCCATGTCTGTGTAGACTCAAGGTCTACAAAACTGACAGGGAGGCTGTCATGAGGCAGCAGACGCTGAGGGCTGGAGTTGAGGTTCAAGTCTGGGTTCAGAGCCAGCAAGCAATACCATGTCCCTCCAGCTCCTACCCTAAGTCTTCCACGTAGCTGGTGTTCTGTTTTCCTTAACATTTTTTCTAGCTATAAAAGGAATGCATAATTCTTGTCAACTTTTTAAGACAAATGAGAGCCACGCCCAAGTAAATGACAATTTTTCCAAATGTGTGTTCCTTTCCCCTTGGTCCTTATCCCCACCCCAACGGCAGCCCTAATTCAGACGAATGCCCTGGGCAGAGTCTGAGGGCCACCTCTCCCTAGAAGGTCTCCTCTTCCCTCTCCCTTCCTAGACCCTCCACTGCACCGCCCTGCTCGGCCTGTTGAAATGTGGCAGTGATCCCCAGGGGAGCACACCGCGCTGGCAGGACACCCTATTTCCTGCCATTTGCCCAGCCTCTCCCTCGGAAGCGCTCTCTAGGATTCCACCGTGGGAGGTTCTTTCCACACCAGGATCCAGGTTGCCCATTCCAGTCCTCCAGCTTGATTAGGACCAAGTGACTCACCTGCGGTCAGCATGACCAACCCAGGGACCGGGAACACACACACATACACACACACACACACACACACACACATGCACACGGCCCGTGTCCTCACACACCCCAGGTCCTGCCAGAGCAACACATGAGCAGAGAGGACCCTTCAAACTTTAAAAAAAAAAATTGAAAATATGCATGTATTAGTTAACAGGAATATCTATGTCATTAAACACGTGTAAATTATGGTGTTTGGGGCTGGAGAAGTGGCTTAGCGGCTATGATGTTTGCGTGGCATGTGCAAGGACGCAGGTTCAAACCCCAGCACCATATACACAACAGAGTGTTGGAGCAATGAAAGTCACATGAAAAACTAAATAAAGTTGATTCTCTCTCTCTCTCTCACTGTCCTCTTTCTTTAAAAAAAATAAAATAAAAAACAAATTATGGTGTTTAAGACACAGTTTAGTGGGGAAGCCTGGTCCTTTGCTTGCTCAACAGAATCGGGGTGGTTTTTGGGTAAGCGTTTCAGAGTTTTGTGTGCTCAGGTCATGAAGGACCTGAGGCGAAGGCAGGGTGAGTGCTGATGGCAGACACCAGCCCCTGCATGTGCCCTGCAGAGCCACCTCCGCAGGGTCTCCAGGGGGCAGGTGCTAGTGTGACCATTCACAGGAGAGGAAGCAGGAGAGTGGGGCAAGAAGGCAGGTACCCAGGTCACCTTATGGAAGGCGGCAGTGGGATCTGACCCATACCTGTCTATCAGCTCACTGTCCCTGCTCACCTGCTCTCCATCACCTCTCCATGCCCAGAGTGCTTCTCTCTGAAGCTCACCCCAGGACCCTAGCACATGAGGAGAGATCTTGGCTCCTCTGAACGGCACCACATTTCCAAAGGCCTGGCCCAGAAGCCACAAAGTCAATGACATCAGTCAAATCTGGCAAAAGAGCTTTCACCACGAGAGCCTTTCCTTTCCACACCCTAGAGTTGCTTTAACTGATTCATTAAAACCGTGGTTGGATTTTGACTTGATGGTCTGCAGCCTGAGCGCTTTCCAGCCAGCTCTCTGGTACGGTGCACGGTTAACGTGAAAACCACGGGAGCCTCCACATCCTTTTGCTGTAATGAACAGATGGCAGGGCTGGGAGGAGGAAGAAGAGATGTTTAAAACCCAGATTGTAAAAGGTCAAAAAGAAGGTCAGACTGCAAATCAAGGCAGGCCACTCTAGTCCAGGCAAGAAAGGCCACAAGGGACAAGGTATGCGAAGATAGCAACGGGGTTGACTGAGATAAACTCAAAGTAGCGCCTTCCAGACCAGGAGAGGGACTCCTCGAGATAAGGGAAGGATGTGGTGGAGACGGAAGTCAATGTGTACTTTCTGATCATTAGCCAGGACCTTAGCAAATAAACCCTATTAGGAAGAGCAAGGTTTTGTAAAGCTCTGTGATTGAAAAGATGCAAGTTCTGAAGCAGGGTGTGCAATGTGGTGCTGTGATTGTTTATTCATTCAACAAAGGGTAATTTTATTTTATTTTTTGAAGTGAGAAGGACAGTGAGAGAGAGAGACAAAGAGAATCAATTTTTATTTAGTTTTTCACATGGAATTCGTTGCTCTGACACTTAGCTGTGTACGTGGGTGCTGGGGGTTGAACCTGTGTACTTGCGCATGCTAGGCAAGCGCCCTAACCACCAAGCCACCGCTCCAGCCCCAACAAAGGGTAATTTTAATTAGCACAGTGCTAAGCACTGCAAATCCAGAGGTGAACAAAACAGACAAAATCCTGCATCCTCGTGTGGCCCACATTCCAGGGAGGGGATGCAGAAAACAATCACATAAATAAAATATATGATATGTAGGATGGTGATAAGTAGGGACAGAGGTCAGAGCATAGTGATTTTAAAGATGGAGGTCACAGAGGGCCTCACTGAATAAGTGACCACAGGCCTGAGCGGGCGGGGAGGGAGCTGTGCAGACTGGGAGAGGAACATAAGTGCAAAGGTCAGAAGCTTACCTTAGAACACCCAGGAGCAAAGGAGTTGTGAGGAGGTGCCTGGCAGAGTGGTGTGAGCCAGGGGACAGACAAGCAGGTGCAGAGAGGAAGCGAGAGGTCCAGTCACGCGGTTCTGAGAGAGATGGGAAGGCGGAGGGGGTTCTGAGCAGAGAAGTGACATTGTCAGGTCCCTGTTCCTACAGATTCACTTGGATTGCTGTGTTAAGAATAGAATGAGGGTTGGGGCTGGAGCAGTGGCTCAGCAGTTTTGGCCCTATCCTTGCATGCACAGGGACGCAGGTTAGAACCCCTGCACCATGTACACAACGAAGTGTCTGAGCAACGAAGGCCACATGAAAAACTAAATAAAATTGATTCTCTCTTTCTCTCTTTCTCCCTCTCACTGTCCCTCTCTCAAAAAAAAAAAAAAAAAGAATGGAATGAGGGGGCTGGAGAGGTGGCTCAGCAGTTAAGGCACTTGTCTGGCATGTGCAAGGACATGGGTTCAAACCCCAGCACCACATACACAACAAAGTGTCAGAGCAATGAAAGCCACATGAAAACTAAATAAAACTGATTCTCTCTCTCTCTCTCTCTCTCTCTCTCACTGTCCCTCTCGCTCTTAAAAAAGAGAGAGAGAGAGTAGAATGAGGGCAGAGTGGAGGATGGAAGCAAGACTCCGTTAAGGGGAGATGCTCACAGCCAGGACCAGGCAGTGCTGGGAGGTGGCAAGAAGTGGTTAAGTTCTTGATAATTTCTGAAGATACAGCCACCAAGATTTGATGACTGGTTGGTACAGGATGCTAAAGAAAGTCAAAGATGAAGGTTGAGCAACAGAGAGGAGTGGGGAAGGCTGGGGACGGTGCAGACGTGTTGGGGTGCAGGTAAGGAGCAACAGCTACTACACTGGGAAATACAGAGGTCTGGTCTGGAAATAAAAGGTTGGAAGTCAGTGCAGAAGTGAGCATGGCTAGAAGCGGGGAGGGAGCCCAAGACTGGGCTCTGTGAGCAGGTCGGTGAGAAGGGCAGCCAAGGAGCAGGGATTTTAGTATTGTTATTACAATGGAAGACATAGCAATGTGTTTTCATGATGTTGTGAAAGATCCAGTGGAGAGAAGAAAATCCATCATGTAGGAAAGAATAGGTTTATGCATGGAGGGACATCTTCCTGGGAGACTTCATGCACACACGGAAAATTTGGCTATAGATGGGAGCATGTCAGAGCAGAAGAGAGGCTGGCGTGGGGCAGGAGGCAGGCAACTGGCCCAAGGGGAGAACAAAAGGTGTGGAATAGTTACTCGAGGAAGTGGGAGACGGAGCAGAATCAGGAAACGATGACTGTGAGACAGCACTGAGGGGCCATGTGAGATAAGGGACAGTGAATTTAAGGTGAGGCCACTTAAGATAGATGTGTTTTCCTCCAGCTGCAGGCAGATGCATAGGTGCAGGTGTGGAACAGGTAGGGCTGGGTTGTGCTTTTGCTGAGTGATTGCAAAGAGACAAGAAGAGAGCCAAGGAGTTGTGCAAGGGAGTGAACCCAAGGGCTAGGGGAATTTAACCTTGATATCACATCACTGTAAATCGAAGTTAGAGATTTTGGAAATGCATGTGCCTTAAAGAAGGTTTTATACCAAATGCATTCATTCATTCATTCATAATAAACTACCTGATCCTTCCTGTAGTCATTCAGAACTGAAGAATGTCCAGTGTTTAGACAGATCTATCTACAAAGAGAGAGCATTGTTCACCATATCTGTGAGACTGGGTTCTAGAATCTGGAAGATCTTGATCTTAAGTCCTATCTCAAGCAAATTGAGAGGACCAAGGCAAGTTCCTTACCCTCCAAGTTTCTTCTTCTAGAAAACAGGAAGTTAATACTTACCTTTCAAGGAGGACATGGAAATCCCAAAGCCCACCGGCTGGCTCACAATGGGTGCTCCTGAGCTATTGTGATTTCTGAGCTTCACATTTATCAGGTCTAGTCTGAGGCCCAAAGGTGTCTCTCAAAGCGAGACATGAGCGGGACTTGCCATACACATGAATCATGAATCTCTAGATCCGGTTTCTGGAGTAGCTTAGTCAATGTGGCAGGACTTTCAGTAAGTGAATCACTTGTTCTCTGCTGGTTGGTACAATGTACCCCAGATGCTCATTTGTTTGGGGAGCTGGGGAGGAGGGCAGTTGCTCTCAGTTTCCTGCCCAAGCCAGTCTTTGCAGCAGACTTCCATGCAAGGACACCAGAGTCCCGGGTGTCCCTGGACAAGCCACACTGAGCAGTCCTCATAGGTACACTCACATTCCCAAGAAACACCTGGAGGACAGACTGGGTTTGGGGCATTGAGTATAGAAGAAAGAAAACAAATGGTCCCAGTTTTACACCAAGGTACCCCAAACCAAAGATTGACAAAAATCTCCCAGCAGCCCTCTTGTCTGAGGCTCAGTGGTCCCTGGGATGGAGTGGAACTGTCTTGCCAGTCTCAGGTCTCCCCACTCTGCAACGCTTCTTTCTCTCCTCTCTCAGGGAAGTGCCATGGCTAATGGCCATCCATTGAGGAGTGTTCAGGCTCCCTCCCTGCCAACACTGCACTGCTATGAAAAGCAATTTATTAACACCTCATAGAGAGCAGGGAACTGAACTTACAATGACCTCCTTAAGTTGGGGGATGCGACAGACAGAACGGAAAGGGAAGAAAAACCAGCAAAGTCTGAACAATCTCCAAGTCGTTGCTCTGTTTCATTTTGTTTAATAGCTAATTTTTTTTAAATCATTTCAAAATACAGATTGGGTCTGCACTCTGAGCCCTGCATTATGCAGATATCCAGGTCATGTGGAGGAATGGGTGTTATGCACCCATGCTCTCCCTCCAGGAGCGGGCAGGCCTCATGACACTTTTCGGGGAGGTATCCAGCAAGATGTGAAGTGTTCGCAGATAAGAGAAGGAAACCGTGTGTGGCCAGGTGACCAAGAGAGGCTTCCAGGGGAAACGGGGCTGTTCTTGTAATGGTGCAGGAGCAGATCTAGCTTCAAGCTTTGCACATGTTTATGTGTGCAGAGTTGGGCGACCCTTGTTCTGGCCATTGGCACGTCTGTCAGGATCCAGCCTTTATCACGAAGGACAAGAACATCTGGGAATGACTGTACATTTAACTTTTACCTCTATGCTTTGACATGGCTGAGTGACAGCTATTTCTAGACCACCACCTCCAGCATCTTCAGCCAAGGGGAATTTTTCCTCTCCAGGTCTCTCCTGGAGAGTGAGACTCCAGCTGCTGCTCAGCCATTGAGATGTCTCAAGGGGACATAAACGTCCCCCGCCTTGGCCCAAAGCACACAGTCAAAGCAACTACAGAAATATGAGGGGCAAACGCAGAAAGGGAGAAGGGACGGGGGACCCAGTCTAAACACTCTTGTGTCACCCACATACACTCCCTCCGCAGCTTGCTCCCCTGGTCTAGAGGGCTGAGCACTGCTGGAAATGCCCAACTGTCTGTTATTAAGCTCGGTTTTGAATCAGAAAGTGCTTTCTTCTCAACTCTTTGAGAGCCAGGGGTCCACCTGGGGTGAGCATGTAAAGAGAGTTGTTCACAGGAAAACAAGAGAGCCAAGAAAGCCCAGATCTAAGATGACAAAAGCCTCCAGGAGGGGACCACAGGAACCCTGTCATTACCAGAGCAGAGAGAGCTCCGTGTCCAGGACATTCCCTCCTTGACCCTTCTTTTGCTAGAGGATGATTTTTTTTTTTTAATAAAAAATACCTTGGGATTGGAGCGGTAGCTCTGTGGTTACAGTGCTTGCCTGGCATGCACTAGTACACGGGTTCAAACTCCAGCACCCACGTACACAACTGTCAGAGCAATGAAAGCCATATGAAAATTTCAATAAAAGTTGATTCTCTCTGTCTCTCTCTCTCACTGTCCTTCTTTGTCTTTAAAAAAAAATAAATTAATTAAAAAATAAAAAAATACGTTAATTTTGCAATAAGAAAGAAATGTTGGGAGGAGAATTAAAGAAATGAAGCTGCCCTCAAGTACGATTCTGACAAAGGGTTTCCTCCACCCTTTCCTGGAGAGAAGAAAGGAAAGGCTCACAGAAAGAAACAGGGACACCTGGTCTAGGAACGGGTGTCCTGGTGCCATCTCCTACTAAGAAGAAGCCAGAGGCAAAGCTCATGGTGCCTTCCACTCATTCCTTCAGGTTCTGATCGGGACACAGAAACATAGAACCATCTATTCCAGCCCTTGGGGAACTTGTAGTACCCATCACAAATGAGTTGCTGAGAAGCCAGCATTTCAGCAATAGTACATCGGGACCAGTTGCCTTCTGGGAAGTGGGAGATCCTAAGCAAGTTTTTCAGGAAATTCCCTTTAAGCCGAAGAGGAGTCCATTTTTATTGCTTCTGATGGGAATCTTTCTAAAATGCTTCACACAGCTCCTGCCTTCTTTAGCATAATTTGACCTCTTCTCCACGGCTCCAAGGCACTATTATCAACTAGCAGACCCGTCATTAATGGTTACGCAAGGGGTGCCACACATGCTCTAGTCTGATTTTTACAGTTCTTTCTGCAGTTTTCTGGTAGATCAAAATCAGGTGTCTTGAAGAAGTTGCACCCTTTCCTATCCATTGACGGCAGGCTGGCCCCTGCAGAGTTGTGACTGCACAGAGGGGCTGGGCAGGTGGTAGGGGCCGTTTGCTCCTTGCTCTTAGGAGCTCTGTACCCCATGTGCATCCTGTTCCTCCAGCTACACTTCTAAATGCAACCGCTGGGGAATGACATGAAGTCATTGGCTTTATGCTAAATGCATACAGCACACACCTGGACTTGACCAAAAAAATGCCCTAGTGCCCAGTGCCAGGGTCTTGTGGCTGGTCTCTTCCTTTGTTACTTGGGTTCAAATTCTTGGATTCCATACTTCACATGGTTGGGGTAGCCCAAGTCTGATTCTCTGATTAACAGCATTATGAAGAACTATAAGCCAGGACTCCACACTGACAAAACAGAGTGCTCGATTCTGTGGCATTGTTAGAGAACAGTGTTTTGAGGAACTCACTTGTTGAATTTGAGACTTTTTATTTGCTCGCTCACTTCTGTTTTGATTTATTTTGCTTTGTTTTAATACGAAGCCTCTAGCACAAACATCTCCCTAGTCATATACATTTTTCAAAACTTTCTTGGATGGTTCTGATGAGCACTCAGGTTTGAAGATCCTGGCCTGACTTGCCTGGGAGCTTTCTAGGACACACCAGAGATGTCCATCATCTGTCCCCATTGCAGGCCAAGATGCACTGGCTACCTGCAAGGTGAAGTGGAGGGAGGCAGTCAGTGCGCATGGCAGCCCACGAACTCACTCTCTGCTTTCTTCCAGCCAAGCTCTTTCCGGCTGCCCATCGGCCAAAGAGGTCCTCATCCATGCCGTTGAACCCAGTCCTGCAGACCTCCCTGGAGGAAGTGGAGTTGCTCTACGAGGTGGGACGAGGGAAAGGGTCAACCCAAGCTACCCAAAGGCCTTGCATCTTCTCTTTTTTTGAAAAGAGGAAATAACCTGTCTGAGTCCCCTGAACATGATGGCCTGTGGCATGGTAGGGGATGGCCCAGCTGAATTTGTGGTGGTCATGGAATCCTGCCCATCCCAAAGCAAGGCATTCCTCATACGTCCTCTTTTTCCGGGAGTCTAAATAGGGAATGATGGAGTCAGCATCTCAGTCCAGACAAAATTAGACATCAGATTGTCCCATTGTTGCCACTTCCCAGACTCAGGTACCAGAGTGTGGCCAATTCCTGAGCAAAAGCTTTGAAGCAGACTCAGTGTCCAGACGATGCCACACTGGGATCTAGGTGCAGATGTAAAGTCCTAAGACCCTGCCTGCTCTGGCAGCTGTGCTGCCCTGCTAGACCAGCCAAGTTTCTAGAAGCCTGGGCCAACCTGCAGGGTCTCTTCCTCTGTCACTCACAGAGTTGCCCCACAGAGACCCCACTTTTCCAAACTACAGGGTAAATTTCCGGAGGGCTCTTGGTTCGGGTCAGTAGTACAACCCCAGATTCAATTGCTGAGCTTTAATTCTTCAGCCATGTGACATTGCATATCTGTTTCTCTTTGGGCCTTAATCTTCTCAGTTATTATATGAAAAAATTCAACTATGCCCCCCAAAATTCGCCTTTTACAGCTTTTACATCCTCTGACTCTGTGCACTAAAACTGTCTGGTTAGGAAAGAGACAGATTGAGCCAGGGAGATTTCAAACCCTGTCTTGAGGAGCAGTGTCAAGTCCTGAACTTGGGAGTCACAGAATAGAGCCATGCTTTAGAAAGATAACAGTGTTGTGGAGTTGGAAACAGAGAGCAGACTGGAGATGTGGAGTCACTCTGTATAAGTATTTTGTCGTGTTCCTTGTATGAGCCTGGGAATGGGCAGAGATGAGGGTAGCAGATCCAGACCCTATTCTTTCAAGCTGATGAGAGAGGAAACTCTATCCCACTAAATTCCCAGCACAATTCTCCACATCCTTTAAATCTCAGCTGCTACTTAAAAATTATTCAAAATAATGTATGCTTTAGAAGATTCTTAGTGGGTGATATGGGGAAAGGGAAGAATGGACTAATCTTGGACACCAGAAACAATAACTGTTCACTTGAATAGTGGCCATGTACCAGGCACTGTGCCCATTTATTTTATGTACCTCTGAATATCCCAATGAAATAGTAGAAGTTGTTACTAATCATTTTGCAGAGAAGGAAAGAAAGGCCCAGAGAAGTTAAGACCTGGAGCCCAGGTCTCCTGGATTCCAAAGCTCTTTCCACAGCTGCCTCCCTAAGTTACTTTGTGTGATAATGACAATCGCTGCATCCTCAACCATGCCTGGCTTCATGTCTTTCCACATCCCATGTATCTCACCAGCTCCTGCTGGCTGAACTTGAGATCAGCCCTGACCTGAAGATCTCCATCAGGGATGAGGAGCTGGCCTCCTTGAGGAAGGCCATGAACTTCCACACCATCTGCAATGACGTGATCCCCAAACGCATCCCAGACATCCGCCGGCTGAGTGCCAGCCTGTCCAGCCACCCTGGCATCCTCAAGAAAGAAGACTTTGAAAGGACAGTGCTGACCCTAGCCTACACAGCCTACCGCACAGCCCTGTCCCAAGGGTATCAGAAGGACCTCTGGGCCCAGTCCCTCGTTAGCCTCTTCCAGGCCCTGAAGCAGGACCTGATGCAGTCCTCAGGCCCCAGAGAGTCTCCCTGAGAGACCAGCCCACACCAGGACCTTGAAACAGGGACCAGCACACACAGTAATCCAGAAAGTTCACTCCTGAGTCCATCTGCGGAGACCAGCCACACATCATGTATCACCAACGCAGAGCAGCAGAGATAAAATAAGAGTAACCCCAATGCTCTTCCGCCCCTTGCTGCCCCTGGCAGACACCTCTGATTCATGTCGTAATGTGAGCTGGGGGGAAGAAACAACTGCAGTGGTTACTGAAGATATTCCAGACGCAGAATGGTTTGCCACGCAACACATAGAAAGCCAAGACGTGCTTTGACCCTGAGTGCTTGCCATACACACCCCCAGAGTAAGGACAGAGTAGAGAAGACATCATAGCTCCTCCTGCGTGGCAGCAAGGCGGGAAACAGATTCCTTTGGTCCTAAGAGACTGGGGTGCTGGGGGGAAGGAACATCTTTCCCAAGGTTCTATAGTAAATGTAAAGGAGGTGGAGCCACACATAGTCAAGACGTGTCAGCCTAGGCATGACTCTGACTTTTCCAAAAGCCATCAAGAAACTTCAGTTAGAACATCAGCCACTGTGGACCTCCATGTCTTGTCTTTTCTGAAGGTTATTCTGACATAGAGGAGAAACAGGAAGGGGGCCCTGAGACATGCTGCCATTCACACCTGTCTTTTGAACAGAGAGACTGAGCTAAGAGGTCCTCCTAATGACAGAGGTGGCAGCAACCCCAGGC
Organism: Aplodontia rufa; assembly: GCA_004027875.1. Lineage (NCBI taxonomy): Eukaryota > Metazoa > Chordata > Mammalia > Rodentia > Aplodontiidae > Aplodontia > Aplodontia rufa. The sequence goes on from PVKS010006232.1 coordinate 16,020, forward strand.
CTTCCCGTAATTGTTGAGCTTCATCACATAATTAAGTGCTGTAAAGAAAAAGGATTTGCAGATGGCAGAATTTTACCCTTTCAAATGCCAAAATTTCCATTTTAGAAAAATTGAACTGATATATATTCATATATATAATATATGTATGTGTACACACACACAGACACACACACATATCCTTAAGCTTTTATTTGGTATCTTAAGATAATCATTTTGAGATTCTTACTACCTTTGAAATTTCTACACTTGACAACCTTGCGATGCTGCAGGGAGGAGGTCCAGGTCTGAGGGCTGTTGGGCTGCTGGGATCAGCCCTGCAAAACTGGGCTTTGCCCACTGGGTGTCCAGGTCTGAGGTCTTCCACTGCCTCTCTGGCTGTCAGGCTGTTGAGTTTGCCTTCATTGTTACCAGTATAACTTTCCCTTCACAGGTTCTTCTTCTTCAGAAGAAACTAAGATAGCCAGGCCTCCATAACTCTGTGTAAAGGAGAGGAAACAGATGAACCTGTGCTGGAAGTCAAGGACCTGGGTTCGGGTACAGATTCCTCACCAGCACAGAGGTCTTCTGGCTTCTCCTTCTAGGTTAACAGATGGGTTCTGGAGGCTAAAGCTGTAAGAAGTCTGACCTTTGAATGAGTGGGATTCACTGAGCTAAATTTGATTCTTCAAAGGGTATTTAATAATCATCATTTGATGATCATGAGGTTCAGACTTCCTCAAAATCTTTGAACAAAAGAGCTTTGCCTATCAGCACTAACTGCATGGTCTTTGGAGAAATACTGGGATGCCAGAAGAAGCCACTTATCATCAGAGAAAAATGCAGCTTTGCATGCTGATATTCTCAGGCTCAGAGGTTTAATAACTCTTAGCTTCACTGTGTTTCTTATTTGCTGATTATAACCACTCTCTTCTTCCCTCAAAGACCGATTCTGATGTATGCTTTTTTGTTCAATCCTTCTCTTTCTAACATTATGTGTTCTCTTTGATAAGTCACTCTGTCTCTTTTTTCCCCTATTCTGCTGCCCTTTATTTAGGCCAAATTCTGATTGTGTGTGTGTGTGTGTGTGTGCACCTATACTGGGGATTGAACCTAGGGCTTTGCACCTATAGACCCAGCCCTTTTTGTTTTTTTTATTTTAAAACAGTTTAAATTGCTCAGACTGACCTCAAATTTGTGAGCCTCTTGCCTCAGCTGCCCAAGTTGCTGGGATTACAGGTGTGCATCACTATGCCCAGCTCTGAATATCTTTCTGAGTTTTACACATCTCCAGGTCCCTTCTGGTTGGCTTTCACCCACTCACTCTTTCTCTGCCTTCCTGTACTATGACATTCAGTGTCTTTCTGCTTCCTTTGAACGGAGCCAAGGTGCAGACAGGGTTAAGATTGCCCAGGATTAAGCCTCAGCCTACCTTCACTCTGTGTACCTTTCCTGGATGTGGGGGGCAAGAGAAGACTGGCAACAACTTCAGTCCCCTACAATCGGACCCTGCCGGTCAGTCTTGCATCTCACCCTGAGAGGTGGTCAGAATGGATCTAAGAGCATCATCAGGTGGAAAGACCCATCTATGTAGCCCCTGCCTACCATGTTACAGCAAAGTTGGCTGCTCCCAGTAGTAGGATATCTGAGAATGGGAGGGTTATTCCCAGACTACTGGGAACAACGGTAGCTCATTCCCTCAGCAACAAAAAAATCAAGGCACTTTATATTCATAAATCATGGCAATCGATGATTTTTAAAAAGGACAGGGGACAGGAGTGGTGGCTCAACGGTTAAGGCGCTTGCCTGGCATGTGTGAGGATGCAGGATCAAACCCCAGCACACATATACAACCAAGTGTTGGAGCAACAAAAGCCACGTGAAAAACTAAATAAAACTGATTTTCTCTTTGGGGGCTGGGGATTTAGCTCAGTGGCAGAGCGCTTGCCTAGCATGCGCAAGGCCCCGAGTTCGGTCCTCAGCCCTGAAAAAAAAAAACATATAAAATTTTTAAAAATAAGAAAAAAGGATAGGACCTTTCTAAGGACCAATGAAGACTTCATTTTCAGTAACTAGATTCTTAAACACTATTAAGAATAGTGTTTAAGTCTAGCACAGTGTTAATAGTGTTAGTCCAACACAGATATATTTTTACCCACATTGTTTTTAAACAGTGGCTTCACTGACATTCAAAATCAAATGCACTCACCACCTCCATGCAGAAAGCTCTACTTCCTGCCCAGTGAACAACAGACTCTCCTATCTGGCCTCATGAGCACCAAGCTCTAGGCAACCACAATCACGGTTGGGCTGCCTTTTGTCACATTTACTCAGAGAATAGTTGGGGGAGGGTGAATGTTTGTAGTGTAAACTTGCCTGTGATTTATGGAACCATTTCTGCCATTTCTATACTGCTGGAAATTTTAGTATCTAAAAACCCCGGAAGCTTCCTGTATGGTTGGCATCCTTGCGTCCCCCTCTGGTCATTCAAGAGAAGGATAAACATCAACACGCTGAAACGTTCATTTCTCTGTCATCTCACCTTGAATCTAATGAAAAAAAAAGGGTTAAAGGGCAAATCAAACAGAAGCCATGTCTGTAGGTAAACTGATCTAAAATATTGTCACCTTAACAGAACATTAGTGTTAACTCTGTGCACATTGCTTTGTGGGGGCGGCTCCTGGTTTTTTGTTGTTGTTATTTTACTTTGTTTTATCGGTGCTAGGGATCAACTCCAGGACCACCTGCATGCTAAGCAATTGTTCTACTGGTGAGCCACATCTACAGCCCTGCAAGGGACACCCAGAACTAGCTTTCTACTTTCTCTTCTTAAGAGTCTGACTACTTTTGATACCTCATCCAAGTGGAATCTATCTCACATTTCTTGAGCATTGGATTATGTAAACTGTTTTCTTCATCTGAAAAATGGATAGAGTCCTGAAGGAGGACTACTGGTCTTACTGTGTCACTTGCCTTACCTAATTTTATTTAACAAATATTCATCTCTGGTATAATAAAAATGTCACAATCAAGTTACTAAACTCTCTGGAATCTTTCTTATCTCAAATTATCTCACCAAAGAATTTGAAGCGGTTCCTGAGTTCACTAGTGGATACTGATTTCTGCAGCTGTTTGCTATCATCTGGTCTCTCTAATATTTGCAATCAAAACATTGTACATGTGGCCTTGTTCATTCTGAGTCTCCAAATCATTGTAAAAATGAGGCCAGATGCAGTAAATACAAGAGCCAGCCTTTCACACACATGTAAAGAGATGATTCATTCCAGCCCATCCTATAATAGCAAGATAACCTCAAAAATCTGGGCTGACCACAGTTGCACCTGTTTTAGAAGTCAAGAAGGACTGGATTCTTGGAGTCTCTTTACCTTTAGCCTGGGGATCATTTCCAACTGGTATAGCTGCAGACCTTAGAAGGCTCCATTCCTGGAATGTTGTGACTTGGAGTGACCATGGGTTTCATTCAAATAAAGGGGGGGGGGGCTTCCACTGATCTCCCAGATTAGTATAATACTGCCAAGGACCACCACTTAGAGAAAGTTCGGGGTTCTTTTTATTTTTCTTATTTTCTTTCTTTCTCCTCCAACCCCTCTTCTTTTCTTCCTTCCAAGTGCACATGTTCTCTCTGAGAAATGAGGCTACCGCTTCTCCCAATGTGTGGCAGGAGAAATTCCAGAGTGTAACTGCCGCTGAGGCCTCCTCCCTGAACCTGTCCACTTCTTCTCCCAGATGTTCCAGGGCCTTTCTTCCAGGGTCATTCTCTGAGGCTGAGACCCTTGAATCGCCCTAGGTGCTAATACGGTACACTCGGGGACAAATTTCTCCAGCATTAACACTGCATTTTCCCGTTGCCACCAGACGTGTCCTTTTCCTGAGGACCAGGTCAGCACAGGGCCCTCCCAGGGAAAGCTGTGTCCTATGCCCAGAAACATCAAAGCAGTGCTTGGGGAAGTGGAATTATGTTTACCATGGTGATCACCACTCCAGCCCCTAGGGTGTTTGAGAAATGGAAAAGTAAGCTCTGCCTGCTGCCTAGGTTCCGCAGACTCAGCAGGCCCCCGCTGTGACCAACCGAAAACTGCCTTGCGAAGAGATTCTGACTCCTTTTCTTCAACCTGCTGATTGGCTTTGAAGAATGGGCAGAGCTACTACCTCCGTCCTGGCTTTGCATTGGTGGATGGAAGTTCAAGGTGGGCCTCCAGAGGGTTTTTGTCCTGTGACAAAAAGGAATGTCTTGGGGATTTCCCCCGCCCCCCTGCTTTGGAGACCCAGGCTCAGGGCAAATTATAAGTAGGAAACCAATTTGAAGGAGAGAAGTTTGAAAGGAGTTAGGGTGCCAGGTCCGGGGGAGAGCAGCAGCCCCATCTGAGGTCTGCTTGCACCACTACAGTTTCAGGTGCTTGTTTTAAAGAACAGGGGCTTCCAGAGTTTAACCAACAGCGAGCCAGGTAGGGTGAGAGAGGCACTCCCCAAAACAGGCCATCAGAGGGAGGGAGAATGATGGAGAGCAAATTATGCTCTCAGTATTTTTATTTTTAAAAGATTTTAAATGATTCTTCCAAGCCAAACAGCAGTAAAGTGTGGTTTTAATCGCTTAAGAGGGCTTTTACCGATACCTGCGATGAAGTTGCTGTCCTGCTAATCAAGCAGAGGGAACCCACTATGCCCCCGTTTATCATCCTGTCCCAGTTCCTTTTTGCTGGACATAAAACCATGCTCATCAATCCCACCTAAGGCGAAGGCAAGAGCTCAGCCCCCGGTGGGAGCAGAAGTAGAACAGCCCTCCTCTTCTGCCTCCAAGACCAGAGAGGACTCTTGGGAGCCAAGAAAGGTTTAAGAAGTCTTCCTGGACGGATGCCGTGCATAGTGAGGACCAAAGGCGCTGAGGGCGGAGCGGGCCCGGGGGCGAGGAGAGGAGATAGGGCCACCATGGGCTTGCTGCAGGGCCTTCTGGGAGCAAGGAAGCTGCTGCTGGTCGTCTGCGTTCCTCTGCTGCTGCTGCCTCTGCCCATCCTCCACCCCAGCAGCGTAAGTAGCCACCTGTCCACCTCCAGGGCTGGGAGTCAGTGGGACGGCAAAGCAGAGGGAACGGGGTGCTTATGCAGCCCCCGCGGGCGGGTTGTTGGGTTTGGAGGGATAGACATGCTTTTCTGGAGGAAACCAAAATGCCTTCTTTCTAAAACCTGCCATTTTCATCCCTCCATCTCAGTGCCAGTTCCTCACCCCCGTGGTTACCTAGCCAGGTAGGAACAGAGTGGGGAGGAGGCTGAAATGACTGATATGTGTTGCACAAAGCTGGGGGCCAGGTGGCTAGACCCAGAAGGACACACTGGTGAACCGGTATGTGTCAGCCATCAACCTGTGACCACCTTTAAGTGAGAGCAACTAGAGACACAGAAAGACGGCCAGGCACGACACAGAGGAGAGAGACGGGGCAGGAGGCACTGTGGAGCCTATCCAGAGTCTGTGCTGAGGTCATGGAAGGCTCTGATAATCAGAATTTGAAAATCTTCACAAACTTTCGGGAAGGAAAGTTTAAGTTGGAAGCAGAGCTTGGCACATTGCCTGGTCCGGTGCATATGACCCTTGAATTATTTGCATGCTTGGTTTCCTTCTGTGTGCGCCATAAAGACAGACATAACATGACATGATAAAACATAAATGAGAGTCCCCAAACTCTAGACTGTGATGTAAAGTTTAACCAGGATTGTTGGAGCAGGGGAGCTGAAGCTGCGGCTCTGCATTTGGCTAACCTCTCTGGCCTTTCCTTTCCTTTGCTTCTTCCTCTCTGATCTCTGTGGCTTTGCCCCTTCCTCCAGCCCGCACCTTCTTTAAGATTTCAGGAAAGATAAGCTAAAATAGGCTAATTCTGACCCTTGGGGTGGGGGCATCTCCCACTGAGCTCCTTGAGTAACTTGGTAACCAAGATTGAACTAAAAATTTTAATAGAGAGATTAGGATGTTTTTTCTTAAAAACAAGCTGGCTTATGTGTTTAGTAAGATAAATATCCCCGCATGCCAAGGAGACCCCAGCATGCCAAGGAGACCCCGAGTACCACTGGGCTGGGATTAGCAAGCAGTGATTGCCACTGTCATTTTTCCTGGGCTGTACACTTGCCAACTTTCTGCTTGGTATAACTGGGCCTGATTTTTTTCCTCCTCTTTTCTTTTCTTGGTATTTTTTACTCAATGTCAAGTTGATTTAAGGGAATGCTAACAAGAGACACATTACCCTCTTCTCCTTGCCTCCTTTTAAATCAACCCCCACCTTTGAAGAAATTAACCAGTGCCCACAGGAGTTACAAACTAGGTGCCCAATGCTGATTAGGTCTCATACCCATCCTTCAGCTATTGCATCAGACTTTCAGATTCTGATACTTCATCCTTAAAACTCCTGGCTAGATTTGCTTGCACTGGGCTGGCCTTGAGAAATGTGGCTACGTACGTGGGCAAGAGCACTTGGCCTGCAGTTTTGATGGTTCTTCAAATTGACAAGCCACTGCTACATTTCAGATGGGATCAAAATGAATTTCCCCTTCAGCTGATCCATCTCACCAAACTATTTATCAGATTACAGAAGAAGAGGTTACCAGAAAAAAAAAAAAAAGAAAAGAAAGAAAGAAGAGAAAAGGATGCAAGAGAGGGCATCCATTGCTAGGATGTCCCCAGTAGGGCAAAAGTTGCACTCCAACTTCCCAAGCTAAATTTTACAAAATGTCTATCAGTCACTTATCACAGCGAATGAACAGACTTCAAGCCTTATCCAATGAGTGGGATATCACAGGGGTGGAAAAGGAGCTGATCTAAGCCTAAGTTAATAAATAACAAGGTAGGGAACATTCTACTCAGGGAAATGTCAATTTTGAACTCTCTCTTTAAAAAAAAGGGGGGGGGGGAGAGCCAAAAAGAATTGACAACACTGTCCCTTAATGGCATTCCCTGAATACCCACCAATTCCCACATTCCTGCTGGCAACTGGCATTGATTAGGGGTTGGGGGTCCAAAGTATTCTGCCTAGTAAGACAAGAGAAACCTAAGAGCAATTTAGTCCAGCCAATATTAACTGAGCCACCTTACAGACTTGGGCTAGACGCAAGGATACCAGATTGCTGGAATGGAACTTTGCAGAGTTTTCTGAGCTATGTGAATCCAAGCTCACCAGCTGACTTTTGAAAAGACTGACAAGGGGTAAAAAGGCCATTAATGTAGATTCCATGGGTGACCTGAGTGAGGAATATATGAAAAGATCCTTTAAAGGTATCTTTTGTCCATTCTTCTGCTCTAAGGAAAGTCCAGATAAAAATGCTCTTAATACTGCTCAGGGAAGTGACTTCCTCATGCTCCAAATCCAAATGACATTTTCCATACTATGTCTCATACCCATGCAGCTTTTAGATTCTGATATGTCATAGTGAAAACTCCTGGCTGGATTTGCGTGCTCTGGGCTGGCATCAAGAGAAATGGAAAGGTTGGAGGGTTTATCTCAGCCTGCCAAATCCTCCAGTTCAAATCAAAAGGAGGACAGTTGAAGAAAGTCTTCCTCTCCTTCTCCCTCTTCTTTCCTCCCCCCATCAGTCTCTGCAACCCCTTAACTTGTGGCCCTGTAAGTATAAGGATTAGGACTTCCCAGTAAAAGATAGACATTGTATTCCTTTATCTTCACTTGGATTTAAGACCTGTCATTCTCTTTCCCAGAAAAGAGATGAGAATAAGCAGGATGGAGTGAGCTTTGGACTCCTTTAGGTAGTTTTATGTCTACAACAAAGAGGGCATTTCTCTAAATAGCATTCTTTTCCAAATGGAGCCATTCCCCCCCTATCACCACAATTACAATCAATTCTCTTATCTTATCAGCACTTCCAAAAGTTTTACCTACCCTCTGATCTTTTGGCCCCAGAGGAAATCTCAGTAGGAGCGCCAGTCAACAATGAACAGGCCCGCTGTTCCCATCTCCCAAATCCACCCCATAATCCGTGGCTCTCAGGAGGGAGTGAGGGTCTTGCCCAGCCTAGCTGGTCAATATCTCCAACCACCCTTGCTAACCTTTTGTAACTTTCATTCAAAAGTTTGAAGAGCTTGTTCTTAACTCAGGGAGCCATAAATACAGCAAGATTTCTCAGGTTACTGGAATAGCAGCCAGACTCAGGACAGGTCACACTTGAGCCCTGATGGTTTAAATTATGTGAAAATTGAGGGACCCACCGCAGACTTGGGTTTTCTCTATAATGGCCCTCTGAGTCCCATTAATGAATACAAGCTGCAGCCTTCCTCCACAGCTTCATCAGTGCCTGGCAGGACAATCAGGATTACTGATTGTCCTGGAAGCCAAGGTCAAGGTGGGCTGGGATTTGATAGGAATGTACTTACCTACCCTGTGAAGCCCTTGGTTACCCAGTGGCAAAGGTAGTGGGTGGCAGGAAAGGCTGATGAATGTCCCAGCCTCCCCATCCAGGTGGGTGGTCCTTTCTTCCCTCTGCCGGAGGATGGTGCCACGGCATCAGGCAGGCAGAGGGTTCCGAGAACAGTGAGCACCATTTTTGGTTGTCACAAAGAGGCCCAAGGGAGGAGTTCACCAACTCCAGGCTAGTACACCAGCACAAAACCTCACATTGAACACTCAAGGGGAAAATAGTCAATGAGTTCTTGCCTAACAATTTATTGGATTACAATTTACCACTAAGCTGGGTGTGGTGGTGCATACTTGTGGTCCCAGCTACTCGGAAAACTGAGACAGGAAGATCACTTAAGCACAGGAGTCTGAGACCGGCCTAGGCAACATGCAAAAACCCACCTGGTTAAAAAAAAAAAGTTTGCTACTGAATCTGAAGCAGGAAGCAGGGGGTTGAACCTTATTCATGTTTTTATTTTCAAATAAAATTTTACATGTTATGCCAATATATAAATCAAATAAAAGCAGGGCCATTATGGTTGGAGAAGGAGTCTGGATTCAAGTCCTCGCTGGTCTCCCTGGAATATTTCTGAGACACATCCCAGGTTTCCAGGAATACAAGAGCACAGTATGGAAGCCCGCTCTTGGATTACTTGTAAATCTTACATCTTACCAGTCTATTTCTCTTCAGCCAGGCACATTCCAAATGTCCCCACATTCCCAGAGCTCATGCACTTGTGAACTCGGGATGCTGACCTCAGCGCTCACATGGGAACCAACCACACGTATTGATCCCAATTCCAACTACCCCAACAGTCTCCAGCATCTGATCCACGCGACCCTTGCAGGTTTAACTTGGTCCCAGCCCAAGTTAAATCTTCGCCTTAACAGCGTATGATCTCGGGTCTGGATACTGGGCTTGATTTCAACCCAATCCTCTACAGCTTCATGAACCAGCAGAGCTGTGTCCAGTGGCCATTCCACTGCAGACCAGCGCAAATCATGTGGCAGGCGTGGCTCTCCCCACGGAGCAGCCACAGCTTCACCCACAAAGGCTGGGCCTATCACATCTGCCACATTCTGCTGTCAAGTCCAGCTTGTGCCTCCCAGGGCTGAATCCTGGTGCCCATGGGGGAGTCCAGGTGCCTACAGCCTCAGCCCTGGGTCTCATTCAGATTCTTGGTGGCAGCCACCATCCCGTGACTAACCCCCTCTTCTTCCCTTTCCAGGAGGCCGCGTGCGCTTATGTGTTGATTGTGACCGCTGTGTACTGGGTGTCCGAGGCAGTGCCTCTTGGAGCTGCAGCCCTCGTGCCTGCCTTCCTTTACCCGTTCTTTGGAGTTCTCCGATCCAATGAGGTCAGACCACTGATGACCCAGCCATCTGCTTGGGTCTTTAAAACATGTTTCTGTTCCTTTCTCCCCAGCTCCAGATTGCTATGTGAATTCTCTTTGCCCACTTTCTACCCAGAGCCTGCCTTCTCTATTCACTTTTGGTGGCATTCTCAAAAGTTCAAACAGAAATGATCAATATCAAGCTCAGGTTGTATCAGGGCAAGTGTTCAGTCCACCACAAATAGGAAGGAAACTAGCCATCACAGGAGCCAACGGATGCTGACCCTCATCACCAACATCCGGTTTCTTTGGACTATCTCTATATGGCTCCTGATCTCTGCTTGAGTTTCTGAAGAGGTGGGAAGGAGGTGGGGCAGAAGCAGAGAGGGAGAGGAGAGAGAGCTAAGGTTTGAACTGCTGAGAGAATCAGGTGATATTCTAGAAGTGCTGCCTTGATATTGAATACGCACTCCCAACATCACAGCTGCACATGCACAGTTGAGTGTCGGAGAGGCGAAGGCCAGATGAAGAAATGGATGGAGCAGATTCTCTTTCTCTCTCTCTCTCTCCCTCTCTCTTTGAAAAAATAGGATTCCCTCCAAATTCTCAGCAGCATCTTTACTGCTGGAGTGTACAACTCCCAACATCCTGGGCACCCACTTAGAGCTAGTCCATGACCAGCATCACCAGTCTCTTCAGTTTTTCCCCTTCTTTTGTGGAAAAAACAGGTAGGATGGATCCAGGCATCGTGGCACACACCTGTAATCCCAGCAGCTTGGAAGGCTGAGGCAGGAGGATCGCAAGTTCAAAGCCAGCCTTAGCATTAGGGAGGCCCTGCCTCAAAATAAAAAATAAAGAGGGGGTCTGGAGCAGTGACTCAGCATTTGGTGCGCTTTTCTGGCATGCTTGAGGACCTGGGTTCAAACCCCAGCACCACATACTCAACTAAGTTTTGGAAAAATAAAGGCCAGATGAAAAAATAAATAAAAGTGATTCTCTCTCACTCTCTGTTTTTCTCTCTCTCTCTTTAAAGAAAGAGGGACAGTGAGAGAGAGAGAGAGAAGCATTTTTTTAATTCGGTTTTTCATGTGACTTTGTTCCTCCAACACTTTGTTGTGTACGTGGTGCTGAGGTTTGAACCCGCATACTCACGCAAGCCAGGCAAGAGCCATAATCGCCAAGCCACCGCTCCAGCCCCTCCTCCCTCTCTCTCTTTAAAAAAATTTTAAAAATAAAAAGGGCTGGGGATATGACTCAGTAGTTAGGCGCCCCTGGGTTTAATCCCTGGTACAAAAAAAAAAGAATAGGTAGGATGGATACTGTGCGTGCCTAAAAGAAGAATCAACCTTGTGCACAAACTTGTTCTGCAGTTCTGCAGGTTCTCTTTAGGAAACTAAAGTCTCATGGGAGGAGGGGACAAAGTAGGGGACAGGGACGAAAGTAGAGGATGTGGGGAATGACATTTAGAAAGAACTGAATCCTGAGTAACATGAGACTAAAGCTAACCTAGGCCTTGGCCTTAAAGCAGCCGATGTCTTTGTTTCTCCAAGGGCTGCCTGCAGTGGGAATCCCCTCCGGTGGCCCTGTCAGCCCCTGGCAATATAGAGACATTGCTAGGCAACAGCTGTCCAAGGGCCACCCTTCAGGACCGAGTCTGTGGAGGCAGCAGGTGGCGGGTTAATGTGACTTTGTGCAGAGAGAAGAAAGAGCATCTTAGGGATTCGGCAGTGCTGCTTGCTGGGGGCTGGAGGAGCAGGAGGGCATGTTTATCATTTGAGGTTAAAAAGCAACTCCTAATCCATCTGTTTGATATGAAGCCGCTTTGGCCAGCAATGATATTTAGCACTTGGGCTGGAGGGAGCAGCTTAGTCCAAATATAGTCTGTTCCACCGACCTTAGCTCAGATTAGAGGGCAAGGCCAGTTAAAGGACACAAGCTGTTAACTGCTCTACCACCCCGCGAGCATGCTCTGGGGCTCATGGGGAAGCATCACTGGTCCCCACATCCCCTGTGTGTCACGCCCCAAGCCCAGCTTGTACCTGATCAGCCTCTTGCCATGAACTGGGCCATTTGCCCACCTTGGCAAATTCTCTCCAGTTCTTTCAACTTTTAAAATTCTACCCAATTACCCTCTTTAGTGAAGACTTTGCAAAGACCTCAGTATTGACCTCTTCCTTTCGAGCCTATTTGATGCTTTTATCTTTTAGATGGTATATAAAATTCTTGATAGACATGTGCTCTCTCCACCAAGATTCACTCCCTAGGACTTGCAATGTCTGATGGTCTGCATGCAGCCCTGCACCATCCTGCATCAGCCTCCATTCATGCTTATTAATTGCAATGGGTTTGTTTTTTCCTTTTTTTCTTGATTTTTTTTTTTTTTTTTTTACTTTTTGGTATCAGGGGACTCCAGATGCTTAACCACTGAGCCCCATCCCCAGACCTTTTTTATTTATCTTGAGATAAGGTCTTACTAAGTTGCTGATTCTGACCTCTAACTTGCAATCCTCCTGCCTCAGCCTCCCAAATTGCCAGGGTTACTAGTGTGTGCCACCATACCCAGTGATCACAGTGTATCTTGACTGTGTTTAAGTAGTGTGATCTCTGCATGAAGGAAGCCATGTGAACAGGATCAGTATGGCTCTGGGGACTGTGGTTTTCCCTCATGCTATTCATGGGTGCTGTACCTACCACATGTGACATGGGATAGGAGGGTGCCTAGTGACAAAAATAAATCAAACAAATTCTGTGTTCTTGAAGCACACTTCTGGCCCTTCTGACTTTCCCACCATCTGAAACTGGATATGGGCTGCATTAGGGTTCTCCAGAGAAACAGAACCAAAGGGCAGTGGTAAAAACACAGATGCAGATAGCACTGGAGGGAGATTTTGTATGGGGAATTGGCTTACTCAGTGATGGAGGTTCAGAGATCCCATGATCTGCCACCTACAAGCTGCAAGCAGGAGAGCCATGGGATCAGCGGGGGTCCAAAGGCCTGAGAAGCTGGGGAGCTGATGGTGTAAATCCCAGTCCAAGAGCAGAAGAGGAGATGAGATGTCCCAGCTCAAGTGGTGAAGCTGGAAAATGGGGCAAATTCCTGCTCTTCCACCTTTTGTTCCATTCGGGCCCTCAGGGGACTGCACGATGCTGTGCACACTGGGGGCAGCCACAGATTCAAACTGCGGTCTCATCCAGAAGCACCCTCACAGTCGGACCTGGTACGGTGGTTCATCTGGGAACCCCCTAACCCACCCAAGCTGGCACACAGAATCAACCATCACCAGTACATTCAAATGGCTGCTTTTAGGTGATAACTTGTCAGCCCACAGGTATTCAGAGCTGTGTGCAAAGCTTCAAGCGCCTTCTTTCACAGAACTCAGGTGCTAAGAGGAGATGTGGAATGAAAGAAAAGACTCCTGACCTTCAGAAGCTTATTCGAGTTGAGGAAAAGTGTAGACCACGTGGAAAAATGCAGAAGGCTCTGCAGCGTGTTCACTCTCCAGGGCCCAAGCTTCAGTCGACCACTGTCTGAGTACAGTCCTTGTAAGAGGTTTTGTAATTTCCCCCACCTTTTAAAAGGAAGTAGTTGGGTGCTGGAGCGGTGGCTCAGCAGTGGCAGCACTTGCCTGGCATGCTCAGGGACCCGAGTTCAAGCCCCAGCACCATGTACACAACGAAGTGTTGGAGAGACAAAAGTCACATGAAAAACTGAAAAAAACTGATTCTCTCTCTCTCACTGTCCCCCGCGCCCCAAAAAAATAAAAACAGGAAGTAGTTTAAAGTAAATTCCCTTTTGCCTCGGAGCCGTCATAATTTCCGGAAGAGTGGGGGTCTCACTCGGAGAGGCAGTGTGGGCCAGAAAACAGCACAGCTGAGGAGCCCGAGGCTGCACAGCTGAACCAGGGAACCTCGAGGAACCGGCTGGCCTGGGGCTGGAGAGGGCGCGCAGATGAAATCTTACAGGGCACGTCATAGGATTTGCAGGTGGCTAAGCGGGCTGGGGGTGGCTGAGGCACGGTGAGTGACGACGTGGAGGTCGGCTGGGTGGTACAAAGGCTGAAACTGACAAAAGGAAGTTTAATGAGGACGAATGTTAGCGGTCGATGTGAAAAGGTCTTTGGCTTTTCACTGAGAACAGGCTTAGCATGCGTCATCTGTCACTACGATGTGGCTGCCAAAACTTTGAACATTTACTGTGTGCCAGCCTCTGTGGGTTATCATTTACAAGCGCAGTATCTTTAATCTTCCATGAAGAAACTATTATTTTCATCTTCGTTTGATGGAAGAAGAAACAGTTCAGACAGGTTAAGTAACTTACTGAGGTTACACAGCTACTAAGTAGTGGAGCCAGCACTTAATCCAGGATTGTATGACTCTCACACTTGCATTCTTGACCCCTGGGCAACACATACCAGAGTCTCCTCTTGAATGAACAAGCGATGTGTCCAGATGCTCAGTCCTGGACAGAGTTCCTCCAGAGGCGGGTGGCCAGGAGGTTGAAAGCCTGGAGCTTGCGTTCCATGAGGAACTGAAGAGAAGACTTAGGGGGATATGATTTGTGGCTTCTGTGGTCAACAGCAGGCTCACACAGTCTACATGCCCTACGCAGAGTGCTCCCCACTCTGGGTAAGGGAAAACTCAGGATGGGTTGCCAGGTTCGGTCCTCGTATTCCTCACCCTGGAAATTCAAACCAAAGGACACTAGAGATGGACCTTGGCAGATGGGCTGAACTCTATGTCCCTTTGACTTTAGGATTCCATGATCTTTTTGTGAGCATCTAGCTACTACTTCATTCTGCTGGCACACAGAGGTTGGTCCTGGATTTTAGGTTTGCTTTGGCTCCTTTGTGAGTCTTATTGCTATCGTTGTATCTGCCTCAAAAGTCCTCTGAATGGGGGCTGGAGCGCTGGCTCCGCAGTTACTGTGCTTGCCTGGCATGTGTGAGGATGCAGGTTTCAACCCCAGCACCACATACACAGCAAAATGTCCGAGCAACAAAAGCCACATGAAAAACTAAATTAAAAAAAAATAATAATTCTCTCTCTCTCTCTTTTTTACAAATAATTTTTTTAAAAACACCTCTAAATGTGTTGCTCCGTATGTTGAGAACCTGAGCACAATACCCACGTCGATGCAGTTAGCTAAGATTCACGGTCTTAGGAGAGCGTATAGGTGGGCACCCAAGGGCTCGGGTGGGAGTTGGGGTGAGAAGCCAGGTTTGAATGCAGGGTCAGGAATGATTTCTGGCAGTGACTACATGTGGCGTCTCTGACCCTTCCTCAGCACTCTCTCTCTCTCTGCCTCGCTTCCCCTCTCTCTCACTCTCACCCAGGGCCCACAGCCACAGCAGTGGCCCTGCACTGCAAGCCCCTGGGCCGTCTCGTTCACCCTCCAGCTCCTGCCAGGGCAAGAGAGGAGCAGAGGCAGTTCCCATTGCGAGGCTTTCATACTCCACTCTCGACTCTGCCTTTCTGGCCTCTACTTGCATGAAGGCTGACTGTCCTCCGGCATGCAGGCCCTTTAGGGATGTGGCCTATGCATGGAGCTGACCACCTGCCTGAGCCCAGTCTGCTATCCGCACACAGCCACAGGCTGGGCTGCATGGCTGGGTCTTAAGCAGGAACCTACGGTCCTTGCAACATTTTGAGTCCAAGTCCACGTTTCTGTGGGAGAAACAATTTCCTGTGAGCCACTGTCAGACAGACCTTCAGCCCTGGATCAGATCCCAGCTCCTGGTTCAGCCTCCCCACATCTGGGCAGTTCACACAGTCCCAAAGCACACACTGGGCAAAGCAGGGGTGTGACCCAGTGTCTTCCACCATGCAGGATTTAAGTGGTTCCTGGATCAGGTGGACACCCATCTGGTGTCTGCTTTAGATTCTCTAAAGTAGGGTTTGCAAAGAATGCTTTTATAAGCAATAGCTTTTTTTTCTTTTAAATCAATCTTAGGAGACTCAAAACAGATGCAAGGAAAAGTCTTCCTCAAGTTGGGAATGGAGGCCTACAAAGTCAGCTACTTGGGCTGTTCCCTCCTCATCCTTTCCTCCCCTGAAGTTGTCTAAGGCAGTGGGTGTGGCTTCAAATCCTCTGTCCTCAGCAGGTGACAGGAAGGGTGTCAGGAGTGCCCATGCTGGCACTTCCCCAGCGGAAATGGCATGCCTGCCCCCAGGGAAAGGCAGCGAGGCAGACCAGGCTGGCTTTGGTGCACTGCTTGGACGCTAACTACAGTGGAGCAGGAGGTCCTGGCCTCCACAGGGCTTCTTAGCTCAGGGTCAAGAGAGAGTTGGCCCCGGCATTCACGACTGAGGTTTACAGGATTTCAAGGCAAAATCGCTCAGATGAACCAAAAGAGTCGGAAACTAAGTCTATTGTAGAGACCACCCCTAGGCTTCCATGGGCCCAGACACTCCTGCTCTTTCAAGAGGCTGCCCATAATTTACTGCATTTCTTTCTTTTCTTTTCTTGTTTCTGTTTTTTGTTTTGGGTTTGTTGTTGTGGTTGTTGTTGATACCAGGGATTGAACCCAGGCGTGGTTAGCCATTGAGCCACATCCCCAGATCTTTTCAATTTTTAATCTTAAGATAGGGTCTCACTAAGTTGCTTCAGGCCTCACTAAGTTATTGAGGCTGGCGTTGAACTTGCAATCCTCCTGCCTCAGCCTCCCGAGCCACTGGGATTACAGGCATGTGCCACTGCACCAGGCTCAGCTCCCGGTTTGTTTTGTTTTGTTTTTTTAAGAGAGAAAGAGAAAATCAGTTTTGTTTAGTTATTCTTGTGACCTTCATTGCTCTGACACTTTGTTGTGTACGCGGTACTGGGGTTCAAACCTGCATGCTTGCACATGCCAGGCAAGTACCATAATCACTCAGCCACCATCCCGTCCCCCACCTCCCATTTTAAAAACTCCTTTAAGAAATGAAAAATATAGCATTGTGCAGTACACCCTTATTGAAGTGGGGAGGGGAGGATATGTCCCAAGATGCCCAGCAGAGGCCCTGAAACCACAGCAGTACAGAGCCTCCTATGTGTAATGTAGCATCATCACACAGGGCCAGAGTTCATCCATCCATGATTTATGTCCTGCTGCCTCCTTCGCATCACTCCTCTTGACTTTGGAGGCATTGTGAAGTAAAATAAGGGTTACATGAACACAAGCTCTGGGACACCGTGGCAGTGAATCTGATAACTGAGACGACTGCTACATGACTAACGAGAGGGTAGTGCATACAGCGTGGATACGCTGGGCAAGGAGATGACTCATCTGTGAGATTTCATCGTGCTACTGAGAATAACTTGCAATCTAACACCTGTGAATTATTTATTTCTGGAATTTTCCATTTAATGTATCCTGCCTGAAGTTGGCCTTGAGTAACTAAAACCATAGAAAATAAAACTGCAGATGAAGGGAGATCACTGTACCTAGTCAGCAATAAATAACGGTGTGCCCAAAGAAGGTGACGTTCTTTAACATTCATCACTAAGTGATGTCACCTGCAGTTCCCTAACGCAGAACTAGGTAGTTAATAAGCCACACTCACCAGAGCTCTGTCCTTGTTGCCTTTAGGTATAGGCTAAGTCAGAAAGCTCTTTGGAAACTGTTGCTCTTGGCTTAAGAAAATGCAGAGGAATCTTTGTCTCTTCGGCCTGCCTTGTTCCCTCTGACATCATTCCGTCCCTGGTCCCTCGCCACCTTCCTTTGCTCATGCTGCCAGAGCCCGTTCCTCACCCCCAACCTCAGTGTGTGGCTTTGACCTTTCTCTACTTCCTGAATGATAACACTTACTGAGCACTTCCGATGCACCACGCACTGTTCTAAGAGCCCACCTGCATCCTCTTAGTTAAGGTGCATGCCATGCCAGGTTAAATGAGCTGTGGCTTTGCCATTAGCGCTTAGGAGGTTGGAGTGACGGGGACAGAGGTGCATGCGGGTGTCAGTAGCACACAGCTCGTGGGCGGGGCGCCATCCAGCCTTGCTCCACTACACCTTTTCGAGGTGGCTCCCATGAATCCATCTTTTAGAAGACACGGTCCAAATGTACCTGTCCCCTCCAAGTTCAGCGATCTGGCTCCCTGAGAAAACCACAGAGCAGAACCGCAGAAAAAGCGATCCAAGCGCCAACATTCAAGTCGCAAAATCCAGGCGCCTCAGTGCTAGGAGCAGCACCCACTCAGAACTAATTCCGCTTCCCAAACGACTCGAAGGTGCTCTGCTATCTGGCTCCCCGAGTCACAGAATACTGATCACAGGATCCTAGAGAGCGGGGAAAGGGCAGCTAACAGCAAGGACCTTACGATAGCCAAGGCAGGAATAAGACCAAAAAAGGTTGGGGGGAAGGCCTAAAATGCAGACCCGGGGCTCCGCGCAGCAGCAGGCTGGACAGGTAGCTTTGCGAGAGCACAGGGGCGAGGTGCAGCTGCCCGCTGAGGGTGCAGAGAGCTGGTGAGGCTGGGGGAGGCAGAGCAAGGAGGCAGCCGGTTTCAGAAGACAACTGAGAAAATCCTCAGCAGTCCTGGGACTCTGGTTCCCTGGGGCATTCTGAATAAGCAAGGTTTGATGGTGAAAGAAAAATCAATGGGCTAGAAAGCTAACAACACCACAGAGCCTGAGCGGGGTTTTCATTTATAAAAGCAAAACAGCAGCCCTGTGGCTTTGCTAGTGGCCTCAGCATTGGTGTGGAGCATTTAATAACAAGAAGAAGTCCTAGAAATCCTGGTTGTCCACACAGCAGGCCAGGTCAGCTGGGTCATTTAATCTTTGCCTTTAATCTTTGCAACAACCTTACAAGGTAGGGCTTCCCATAACCTTTTCTTTTTTAGAGAAAAACGAAGCCCAGAGACGTTGTATAATATTTCTAGGGCCACACAGCCAAGACGTAGCTGTCTCTTGCTCTTCCCACTTGATTATGCCACGTCTACAATCACAAACTACATCCTAAGCCCCAGGCTGCATGTCCCAAGCACAGGGTAACACATGCATGGGTAGATCCTCAGCCCACCGAACACCCAGTACAAAACAGCACGGAGTCAACATCTCACCAGTGCTGCCCTTATATGATCCAGGCCTGGGCAATGAGGGCCAACCTCAGAACAGGGCTCATGGATAAATATAAGAAATCTGTGCCAATGCAATCTGGAGACCAGGGAAAGTCTGATGCCAACTGGTTTCCAGTGGGCCCACCTGTGTGGCCTATTGTCTAGTAGGCTTTGGATTCAGATAGCTCTGGATCGACCTCCTGCTTCCACCCTGCTTGGCGACCTTGGGAAAGTTGCTTAACCTCTCTGAGATTCGGTGTCTGTAAAGTGAGACACTGACTCATGTTGGAGACCGGACCCCAACATGAGGCCCAGCTGGCTTGTAAAAGATTTGGTGGTAAACAACTCTGCCCCAGCCGGCTTATATCTTCCTTAGTGATGTAATTCCTGACCGCAGGACTAAACCATTAGGCCACTCATTTGTTACAATTGGATAAACGTGTTTGCACTGTGCCCCTATTGGTTGTTGTAATGGATAAATAGAGTAGTGACTAGTCAGGAGAGAAGCATAGAAGCATGGTAGAAGCATAGATGGGAGAAGCAGCAGAAGCAGCAGAAGCAGCAGAAGCAGCAGAAGCAGCAGAAGCAGCAGAAGCAGCAGAAGCAGCAGAAGCAGCAGAAGCAGCAGAAGCAGCAGAAGCAGCAGAAGCAGCGAAGAAGAAACTGCAGCAACAGAAACGGTGGAGAGATCAGCAGTAGAAGATGCAGGTAGCAGCCCCGGCCCCAGAAATAGGGACTCTAGTACAGCAGTAGAAACGGGGACTCTAAATGTGAATAGCCTTGACTCCAAAAAGAAAGTTTTAAGGGCCTTGCCTCTAAGAGAGGGAAGGTGGGAAGCACTTGGAGGCCTTTAGCTGCGGTAAAGGGAGAAATAAAGCGCTTGGAGAACTCGAGACCAGTGAATCTGTTTTAATCTCAGTTCACCTTTGAATGAGAGCGGTCCGGTTCCTGCTGGTTGGGTCCAGACAGACTCACACTGAGCTGGGCCTGGCATGCAGTTGGCGAGCAGTTGGTACCCTCCCTTTCCCTTGGAGAGGAACTCACATGGAAGAAGCACCGAGCCTTCTCAGAAGCCATCACAGACAAATCTGTGTGCTGGAAAGACAGGTGCCCCAGAGGCGGGAAACTAAATCAGTCTCCTGGGGAAAGTTCCTCCGTCACCAGCTTCACAGGGGACATATGGATGGTGGCTGGTGGAGGCACTGTCCCCTGCTGTGGGTTCCCTCCTCGGTAGACAGATCACAGAGCTGCTTTCTGCAAGCCTGCCAGGAGAATGGGGCCAGGAGAAGGTCCTTGACTCCCAGCTCAGTCCCCATCCCCACCCTGTGGCCCCGCATCCCAGTGGGCTCCTGCGCCCGCTAGGGGACAGCACTTCCCCCATGGCACTGTCCCTTCCAGGGAGCCCTGGTCCCCAGAGTCACAGACTGTCCAGAGCAGGCGCCTTCTCCACCCTTGGGGACCATTAGCAACAGTTGTCAGCCAAGGAATGGGCTTAGGGACAGAAGCAGAGAGTTCTCCTCCCAGGAAATGGTCACAAAGAGAGCAGATGTCCCCACTGCACAAATCTCATCTACCATAGGGCAAGAGAGGGAGAAATGCACAGGCTGACTTTACTATGGCTCTGATGTTAGCAAGGTATTACATGCACAAAGCTTAAAAATTGAATAAAAGCCGGGCACAGTGGCGCATGCCTGTGATCCCAGTGACTCCGGAGGCTGAGGTAGGGTGATCACAAGTTCGAGGCCAGCCTCAGCAATTTAATGATTCTCTAAGCAATTTCGTGAGATGCCTGTCTCAAAATGAAAAGAAGGGTTGGATATGTAAGTCAGTGGTAAAGTGACCTTAGGTTCAATCCCCAGTACCAAAACAAAAACAAAAAACCCAAACTGAATAATAATCTCAATCGCCACCCCTCTCCCACTTCACCCTGCACCAAGCCCCACTCCACCCTCAGATTTAGGAACTTTTACCTTTGTTACCTGTATTCCTCTATGATATTCTTACATCATTTTTTGAGTCTTCACCTATGGTCATTACCAGTTGAGTTCCTGTTGTGGCAAATGACAATTTTGTTCTCTTACATCCTCAGCTGCCCCTTCCTCATCCACCAATATAGTTATATCACCGTTTTTGTATATTCAATAATCAAAATGCATCACGAGTGTGATTATGCCAGTGTTGGTCACTTCGATGACACACCACATATTTTGCTATAATTACATTTCCTTCTGTTCCATTTTTATCTTTCCTGCAATCAAAAAATTTTTCTCCCTTTAAGAGGAGTTTTATTTTTAATTTTTTTTAAAGAGAAGGACAGTGAGAGAGAAAGAATCCATTTTTATTGAGTTTTGCACATTTCTTTCGTTGCTCTGACACTTAGCTGTGTACATGGGTGCTGGGGTTTGAACCTGTGTACTTGCGCATGCCGGGCAAAAGCGTTGTAACCACCAAGCCACTGCTCCAGCCCTTAAGAGGAGTTTTAAATTAGAAATTTAACTTTTCTACTATCTTTTCCTTTCTATTTCTGTCGTGTTTCTTCCAGCTAGCAGCAATTCTCTTGTATGTGAAATATTTATTATCTACCTTAGGTGTTAAGAGATAAAGAAAGGTCCTCAGCCATTAGCAGCATAAAAATGAGTTGAGAGAGATACAAAAAAAAAAAATGAATGAGCAACAATGTAGGCACAAAGCAATAATTCCAGCATTGGCCCGGGGAATGAACGGTGTCCGTAAGGAATGTTCTGGAGTCGGAGGCTAGAGCACTGGGCCCGGACTGCACTGTGAAGTCTGATGAGAATCTACAGCCAGAAGTGAAAACAGAATGTCCCAAGTGAGGGAGTTACATGAAGATTTGGTCCAGGAACCCCAAACGCATGATTTTTTTTTTCTTTTGCAGTACTGGGATTGAACCCAGGGTTGATTTACCACTGAGGTGCATCCCCAGCCTTTTTTATTTTTAATTTTGAGACGGGGGTCTCACTAAGTTGCTGAGGCTGGCCTCGAACTTTGAATCCTCCTGCTTCAGCCTCCAGGCACGCATCACTGGGCCCCACTGCGAAACTCTGCTTTAGTGGGATCATGTCTCAATTTTCTCATCCTTAAAAAGTGAAAAGAGCCAGGCGTGGTGGCACACACCTGTAATCCCTGTGGCTCAGGAGGCTGAGACAGGAGGATTGCAAATTCAAAGCCAGCCTCAGCAATTCAGTGAGGCCCTAAGCAACTTAGTGAAACCCTGCCTCAAAAAAAGAAAAAAAAAAAAAAAAAAAAAAAAAGAAGGGCTGGGTATGTGGGGTATGTGGCTCAGTGGTTAAGCACCTCTGGGTTCAGTCCTTGGAACAAAAAAAAGTGGTACTGTGGTTATGTCAGAAAAAAAATCTCTTAGGGATATACATTGGAGTATTTAAGGATAAAGGACTAAAATGAACTTAACCTACTTGCAAATGGTTTTGGGGGAAATGTAGCCAGATGATGTAAGGGTATCCCTGTACTATTTTCATTTTTGGAATTCTTTGGAATTTTGAAATTATTTCAGTTTTCAAAAACCTTTTTAAAGATTTAAGTTTGTAACGCTTCCTGCTTATTCCTCTGTAACCTTCTTTCTTAAAGGTACTCAGAGCTGGTAAGCTTGCTTCTCCCTCCGCAGGGAGAGCACGAGGCACGCTTGGCCCTAGCTCTCAGGTCTCACTGCACATGAGAGCATCCTTGAGCTCCCTTTCAGAAGCAGCTTCCAGCAACTGCACACATAATCAGACAATTCTGTTCTGCTCTTAACACCACTGTTTCCTATCATCTATGATTTTCTTCCTTTTTTGGCAATGTTTCTCTTTTCTCTCACTCATTAAAATGTAAGCACCCCCCAAAAAAAATTTAAAGCAACTTATAAGAACACCTTCAAGAACTCCATTCTGCTGGGCGTGGTGACTCACTTCTGTGATCCCAGCAACTTGGGAGGCTGAGGCAGGAGGACTGCAAGTTTGAGGCCAACCACAGCAACTCAGCAAGAACCTGTCTCAAAATAAAAAATAAAAAGGGCTTGGGATGTAGCTCAGTGGTAGAACGTTTTCCTAACCTTCACAAGACCCTGAGCCAATCCCCAGTACTGAACAGGTGGGAGGGGTTCTCCATCCGGAATAAATGGTCACATTTATGTTAGGATAACGATTTATTCAGAAAAATGGGTTGGAGTGGTGGCTCAGCAGTTACAGGCTTGCCTGGCATGTTTGTGAAACAGGCCAGAGGAAAAAATAAATAAAATTGATTCTCTGTCTCTGTCTCTCAAAAACAAAAATCATTCTTTGCTCCCTTTGTAGATGCACAAAAGAAAACAAAAAAAGAAGTCAACCTAAATATTCAACAAAAGGAAAATGGCTAAATAAATTCTATGGTACATTATGTTACCAATAAAATGAATTTTCCCATGGGGCTGGAGCAGTGGCTCAGCACCTGCCTGGCGTGCACGAGTACACAGGTTCCAACCCCAGCACCCACGTGCACAACTAAGTGTCGGAGCAATGAAAGCCACGTGAAAAACTCAATAAAAATGGATTCTCTCTCTCTCTCTCTCACTGTCCTTTCTTTAAAAATAATGAATTTTCCCAGTAAATTTAAGTCTTATAAGAAAATGATCAGGGTTTGATGTTAAGCGTGGGGAAAAAGCAACAATCAAACCCCTACATTGTGTGTGTAAATCCGTTTATGTATCTGTGTAGACACAGGGGGAAAGAACTGAAGGGAAAATACTAAGGTATTAACAAAAGTAGAGTAATTCTGTCTTTACATTTTTCTATATTTTTAAGTTTTCCATGCTGAGCATACATTCGTTTTCCTATAAATGTGAAAATAAATTTCTAAGTTTTTCTGAAAACATTAAAGATGAGATTTGTGCATAAAGAGCAATATAAAAATTATTCATGTACTTATTCTTTAAAATCATCTTCATATCAAGTTTAAGGACAAATACTATGTTTTAAAAAGTGGAGAATATCTACCCTATGGGCTTATTGGTGGGTTAAGTGAAATCACCTTTTTGGTTTGTTTGTTTGAAATGGAGAGTGAACCCAGGGGTACTTAACCACTGAGCTACATCCCAGCCCTTTATTTATTTATTTATTTTAGAGTAAGGGAGAGAACGAGAGAATCAATTTTTATTTTTCCGTTTTTTCTTTTTTTTTTTTTTTTTTCAGACACTTAGTTGTGTACGTGGTGCTGGGGTTTGAACCCAGGTCCTTGTGCATGCCAGGCAAGCGCTTCATCTGCTGAGCCACTGCTTCAGCCCCCTTTTTATTTTTTATTTTGAGACCAGGTCTCGCTGAGTTGTTGAGGCTGGCTTTGAAGTTGTGATCCTCCTGCCTCAGCCTCCTGAGCTGCTGGGATTACAGGTGTGCACCACCATGCCTGGCAAATGAAGTCATCTTTGTACAGTGCCCATGCAGCGGTATATAGTGCTGCCCATGGTAGGCGCTCAGTAGGTATTATTCTAAAATAATCATCAGCTAAGTTAGCTGGTGGTGAAGCTCAGTGGTAGAGAGCTTGCCCAGCATGCACAAGAGCCTGGGTTCCATCCTCAGCACTATAAGGGGAAAAAAAATAGCCAGCTATGTTAATATCCTCACCTTGCTCCTCTTTGCCAGCCTCTGTCTGTGAAGGAGTTTGATTGACCTCTGCCCTTCTCCCAGCTGTTGGGACACTGGGTCTGGGGGAGTGGCTGACCTGCCCTGGCCTCCCCGCAGGTGGCAGCCGAGTACTTCAAGAACACCACGCTCCTGCTGGTGGGTGTCATCTGCGTGGCAGCCGCGGTGGAGAAGTGGAACCTGCACAAGCGGATTGCCCTGCGCATGGTCTTGATGGCCGGAGCCAAGCCGGGCATGTAAGTCGCACTGGAGGCCGCAGCATCACTGGTGGGACATCTGCCTTAGCCTGTTGCTCTGTCCTGGGGGCAGGATACCACTAGAGTTGTGGGGCTCCCTTCTCCTGCTCCACTGAGAGGTCCCGTGACCATGGAATACAGATTTGAGTCCGTGACATTCTCTCCCTTCCCTCTCCCCGGAGCCTGTGTTATCACTTGAGGCCACAGACACATTAGACATGTTGCCTCTTTCCACCAGTGGAGGGCACCTGGGAGGGACTGGAACCTGGGAGATGTGTGGGAATGTCATGATTGACAGCTGCTAGCTGCACTCCCGCCCAGCAACCATCTTGTCCCCACATTCAACCTCCTAGGCACACAGCACCCATGGTGCAGGGACTCTGTGGCTTTTGAAAACCTCTGTGTACTAGCTTCAAGAATTTTGTTGTTTAGTTGGTTGGTTTTTGGTATCAGGATTGAACCTAGGGGCTCTTAATCACTGAGTCCCATCCCTGGTCTTTGTTTTAAATTTTTTGGGACAGGGCCTCACTAGGTTGCTGAGGCTGGCTTTGAACTTGCAATCCTCCTGCTTCGGCCTCCTGAGTTGCTGGGATTGCAGGCGTGCGCCACCATTCAAAGCTTAACTTCAAGAATTTTTATCCACTTGTGTTTCCGCTCCTCCCCACTGGCTTGTCACCCAGCGGATTTCCACCCTGCTCCGTCTCCACCCTGTCCGTGTGTCTGCAGGTCAGGCCGACTCACGATACAATCAGCCTAAACAGAGCACCTCCAGGACTGGTTCCAGCTTGGTCACAATCCACATGACAAGTGTACTGTCCCCAAAATGTGCAAAGTCAACAATTCCACCTAAAATAACAAACTTGAGCAATTTTAATGCTGTCTTATTTTATGGAAACAAAAACCAAGTGTGTGCAAGCACATTGTACGGTATTCTCAAAGTCCAAGAAAAGGCATTTCAAGGTTATCTTTGTGAGTCTTTTCCTCCCAGGGTTGATTCTTAGCAGCTCAAAGAGTGCACACAGGGATATGGGACACTTCTGTGACTTTGGAGCTACCCTTTTAGCATGTTGATAGTGGGATGTGGAGTAGGCAGACTGTGAGCCCCTAACATTAATCTCTATTTGTTCACTAATCTATGGTGATTTGTCTGCACAGAAGGGAATACAATGGTACTCAGAACTGCTGAATACCAGGGCAGACAATAAATTCCCCTGCCAGGTGCATGCCTGTAATTCCAGCAACTCAGGAGGCTGAGGCAGGAGAATTCTAATTCAAGGCCAGCCTTGTCAACTTATCAAGACTGTTTTAAACTAAAAATGGCTGGGGGTGCAGCTCAGTGGTAAAGCACCCCTGGGTTCATTCCCCAGCACCACCCAAAACAAAACAAAGAATTCCCTTATGCACAAGAAGCACATCACCAAGTGCCACGTAATATCCACAGAGAGAGAAGAGCAGTCAGTAAGTCCACTCCCCGTGACCCTTCTACCAAAGCTATTCTTTGCTTAAGTAAGGGCTTTTTCCTGGCTAAGGTCACTCGCTCATGAAGTGTGATTCATTCATGTGACAAATACTGAAATTTAGCTCACTCGGTGCCAAGCACTGGGAGCACAAGCTGAACGGCTGGATGGATAAATGCCAGCTATGGTTCTCTACACCAGCACCGGCGGGTTGGCAGGAGACCCCCCCAAAAAAGTGCTCTGCAGGGTCTGGGGCGGGGGGACGGGGAGAGGGGCGTTAGGCCAGCACCCTGCCCCAGCCCCCCTGCCTTCCAGGCTGCTGCTGTGCTTCATGTGCTGCACCACACTGCTGTCCATGTGGCTGTCCAACACCTCCACCACCGCCATGGTGATGCCCATCGCGGAGGCCGTGCTGCAGGAGCTGGTCAGTGCCGAGGAGGAGCAGCTCGTGCCAGGCACCGCCAGCACCGAAGAGGCCGAGCCCATCAGTACAGTTTGCTCCCCCAACCTCCTCTCTGGGTGCCTTGCCAGCCTCCTCTGTGATACTGCCCATCCTGGTGCCTGTCCTGATAGCCCCCTCACCTGCGCCCTTGCCATCATCTTCACCCTCCCTCTTTCCCATACCCCTCTTGTAACCTGGAGCATCCTGATCCCATCCCCAGCTCTTCCTTTCTCCTTCACTATGGGCATCCCCCTCTGCTCCTTGCCCCAAGATGCTCAGGGTTACTGCAAAGCCCAGGGCTTATCTCTGCCTACGAGCCCTGATGTACTGTCAGAGCAGGGCGAAGGGGGTCACCACCTAGCACCCCTCCTGCCCATCCCTGAGCCCTCAACTGCTCCCACCTGGGGGTCAGCTCAGCACCCACATCTTGCTTCCTGCTTTTCTTCTTTGCCTCTGTAGGTCTCGAGGTACATAGCAGCCCACCGTCTCTGGAGCTCATCTTTGTCAATGAAGAGTGAGTATGACTGTCCTCCTCCCGGACAGAGCCTCGCAGGGCAGCTTGGAGAGGTCAGGCAAGATGTGCCCATGAACAGCTCTTTGAGATGTGTAGACCAAACTCACCATCTTGTCTCCATCTCTAAGAGCCCCTTGCCAAGATCTTTAGGGCAGTTTCCTTAACCCCAGAATACTGCAGTGGTGGAGAAGAAATAAAAAGACCAAAACTGAATCAGAGTGCGTACAGGAATTATCAATACAGCCACCAGGTACAATTCAATCTAAATGGGCGTTATCTTAGGAGCGTAATCTATTAGTGGAAAGCGCATCACAGATGTTACTAGGGATTCTTGGAGAATCACAAAGTATTTTATAAATATTAGATATGGTCTTTCCAGAGTTGCTCTTACGGATATAGCAGAGAAAATTGGAGAACCCGCATTGAGGAAATCAGCATAACAGGATAGTTGACGGAAGACACCATCAGAAAACAGCTTTGCTTTTCTCTTCTGCCGTCTTCCATCATAGCCCCTTGGCTTTCCCTCCCACACGTCTGCCTGATATCCCAGGCAAACCCCATAGCTCTTCTGGCTCCTTTTAGATAAATGATCCCATTTTCAGAGACTCAGCAGTCTGATCCAGATTCCATCAAAACTGCAGCCTCTCATCCACAGCTTCTCCTCCTCTGCCACACCCAGCCCTGGAAGCCCAGGCCTAGAGAAGAAGGAGCAGAAAGCGGGTAGGGGAGGGACCACCCTCTCCTCGCCCTCCCTCTTCCCCCTTCTCCTCCCCTTCCTCCCCTTCCTTCTCTGCCACCCCTCGCTCTGCTGCACAGAGGCTGGTGGGTACAGGAAAGATAAAAGGGTCTATTGCCCTCTGCGATCGAGACCTGCCTCTGTCACTGTAGGGCTTACTTCAGGGCTTGGCCCCTTGAGGCGATTCAGTGTGGCCCAGGCCTGGTTGTGTGGAATGCTCCTGGATGACCACACATCCCCTGCTGGGTTCACTCACTACCCCACAGCCTGAGCTCCCCTGCCTCTCAGACAGTGCCTTTTCCAGATGGCTCCAGCCCATCTTTCTCCCATGTGTCCCCATTCCGCAGAAGATTCGGCGGCAGCACTGCCCAGATGAACACTTTAAGCTTGGGCTGTTCTGGTGGCTGTGCATCTTTTCTCCTCATTCTGGCCTCTCTGGTCATATTGCACTCACTTCCTGTCTTTGCTTTTTCCCCATGAAAATGTGTCCCCAAACTCCAAAGTGAAAGCTTGAGTTGTCCCTAGACCTCTCCCAGCATGCTCTGTGAAGTGGGAGCCAGGGCTGTTTGTGGCCAGCGCCAACCCTGTGGTCTAAGGAGGCCCTCGCCTGGCCTCTTCAGCCAGTTTAGGGAGAAGGGAGGGAAACACAAGGGCATATTCTGCAAAGAACACTTCACTCCAAACCTCCATCAACTCCTATCCTTCCCTGAGAGAGCCGGGAGATGGGTGGTGACCTCAGGATGCCAAGCCCTGCACATGTTGCCCAGGGTTCTCATCTGACTTCACATGGGGTAAGCTGGCAGCACCCACTGTCCTCACAACTATGACACACTGCAGACAATCATGGAGTGCTTAGAGTGTCAGTCATTCTGACAGTCCTCATCTTCAGGCAAAGGTCGGTGGACCCACAGGTCCCAAGAGAGACTCAGTGTCAGCAGTTGTTGATCTGAAATCCTCCCCATCTCCTCCTTGTCACTTGCCTTTCCCTGGATACAGCCCAGCCTTCCTGGCTCCTGTCGCCAAGTCTCTCCTTCTAGAAAAGGGCCTTTCCCAAGTCAGCCAGTGAGGACGCCTTCAGGGCACAGGCTCTCCAGGGAGAGGCTCTTGTCCCTCCACCACTGGCACCCCGGTGCTAAGCAATGGTGCAAAGGCAGGGAGTGATACCCATCCCAAGGATCTGCTGTGAAGTGTAACAATGTCACAGGAACAATGTCAACAGTTCAGTGCTTGGAACCTAGCAAGCTCTCCACATTCAATAGCATCAGTCTGTTAGTGTTGCTTCAGGGGAAGAGAGGCTGCCTATGCCCCCTGGGAGGCAGGCCCCTTACAGCACCCCTTACACCCTCTCAGAAGGAGGGCAGGACTGGGTAGAAAGCTCTTTGTAGGCTAGAAAAGCAGAGTCCATAGCCAAGTCCCTTACATCAGACCTTGACGTGGGGAAGAGAGCTCCCGTGTCACGAAATCTGGTCCACTGTGGCTTCCTTCTTTGTTTCGTTCCAGCACGTCAGCTGCAGACTTCACTTCTCTGATGCAGAAAAAGGTATGGCCTTGGTTTTATCTGTGCTTTGAGATCACGTGAAGGTTCCTCAAGGTAACTTAGCAATCAAGACGCCTGTCAGCTTATCCGGGATACGAGCAGCCTCCAGTGACATAAGGGCCAGTCAAGCTCTTGGCAAAGGCCCAAGTAGCTCCAGACCCCAGCCCTGAGCTGAACCTTTTTCATGGAAACCCAAGATCCAGCCATCCAGATTTCAAGAACTGAAGATTCAACCCCCTAAGGGGGTTCCATTTATGAAACCTTATGATGGAAAGGGTACATTTCTAGAGGAGACAAAACCTTACCTGATTGCGGCTACCCAAAGTCATCCCCACCCACAAAGCCAGTTTTATGTCTCTTCATGAGAAGTGTAAATTGCCAATAAAACCATTGATTTGTTGTGGTGGGATTGAAGATTTTTTTCTTTGTTAAAGAAAATAATAAAAGTTCTTTATTAATGAAGTCCCAGAAAGTCAGGCTGTCCTAGAAGTCCTGTTTGCCAGGTTGAGAAAGCCTCTTCACCTGGTGCGCCTGACCCTGGCTGGACTGGAAGCTGGATGGAGCTGGGTTCTAGTCTTTAATTTTCATGGGGGGGGGGGGGGACCCTGGGATATCTAGGGATATTTCTCCAGGCACCTACCTGCCTCTCCATGTCCTCTTACTAATAGTCTGATGGCTTT
This sequence comes from Aplodontia rufa, assembly GCA_004027875.1. Classification (NCBI taxonomy): domain Eukaryota; kingdom Metazoa; phylum Chordata; class Mammalia; order Rodentia; family Aplodontiidae; genus Aplodontia; species Aplodontia rufa. The sequence goes on from PVKS010006232.1 coordinate 46,003, forward strand.
TGTCCCAACAGAACCTGAATGGTGTGCCCACAGTCACCAAGCCCATCAGAACAGCAAACCAATGCCAAGACAAGAAGCACCCATCCCAGGTAATGGCATCCCACCTTCCATTCCTGCCCACAATGCCTGGTGCTCCCCAAAGGCATTTGTCCTGGCTTTGCGAGTTGTCACCAGGCACTCCACCCACACCTACATCTGGCCTGCGTGGACCATGATGGTGAAGCACTTAGCCCACAGGGCTTCAGCAAGGCCTCCTACCACCTGGGCCCAGTCTCTCCAACTGCAAATGCCAAGGGTTGGTCTAGACCAGAGGTGCTCAAACTACTCCCCAAAGGTGCCTCAGGGACACTGCAAATACTTTCAGTATCCCGAGATACTAAAACAATTACTTTTCTGCACAAATGAGGACTTTCCTGGTACTGAGCCACAAACAAAATGTAGAAACCAAATGAATGGATGTTAAAGCTGGTAAAAAAAAAACAAAACAAAACAAAAAACAAAGGTGACTATCACTTACAACTCTAGATTTCAAATTTTTGTGTTCATCAAGACAGTCTTGATTGACTATCATAAATGACTACTGCCATTTTGATGTCTTGATTAGGTAGCAAGCATTTTCTCCAATCTTCGCTCAACAAGGTGGTGACTTTTTTCAAATGAGACAAAGTGATGAAATCATAACCCAAAGCCAAAAAGCTTGTGAAGGAAGCATCTTGATTCCAATCCAGGTCTCCCTGACCATTACAAAGTCCATCTATGCCAATCAAATGCTTCTTTTGTTGGATATATTGGGTTTCTGTATAAGATTTCACTGGAAGAAAGTCTCATGGGAAACCCCTGGGCTAGAGAATCCAGGTGGTCTCTTTCAGCTCTGATAACCAGTGGGCCTTTCAGAGGTTCAGAAGGGCCCAGCCTTCCTTTGGTGCTCCTAGGAAGGGGGCAAAGATTAGGTGCTGTGAGGAACATGGCGAGGTGCCTCTTCCCCACTGTTGTTCTTTTGACCTGACCTACTGGCATTTGCAGCAGGCTTCTCTGAGTCTCATGAAGAATCAGTGAGGGGGGCCAGTCCTGGAGCAGGGAGGGGACCCTTACTTCTTTAATCCACTGAAACCAGAGATCAGCAACCTCTGTGACCTCAAAAGCCATCATCTGGACCAAGCAGAGCCTGAGAGGACCATGGCAAGGCTGAGGCTTATATGCAAGGTGGAAAGGAAAAGGTAGAGAGGAAAGACCAATGGGCAATAAGGAAGGAGGAGTAAGGCAGACAGCGAGGAATCGTACACTTCTGCCCTCATTCCACGACAGCTATCTTTTCATCAGGACTGCCACTCAAATGCCACAAGCAATAACCACCTCCTGTTGGTTCAAACACAAAGTGGACAGCAACCAGCTTTGCTGGAGTTTAATAAAACCAAGCATGCTGTCAGTATTAATAACACTACTAACATAAAAATCATAATAGCTTACCAGTCATTAAATGCCAGGAAGTGATCCAAGTGCTTTATGTGTTTCTTCATTTACTCCTCACAACGATGCAGCAGAGAAAATACGATTTTTTCCCATTTTACAGAAGAAACTGCAGTGCAGAGGCATGTCCAGGTTGGGTAAATGATGGAAACTGAGATTCATCTTTCTGACACCAAAGCTCAAACCTTTCCCCTGCAACCTGGTGCCTCCTCCTCTCAGGCTTTATGTGCTGGACAGCCCAAGCTGGGTCACAGACTCACTGATTTCCCTTTGGTAGGAAAAGCCACTAGAACTTACCCACCGTCCCAAGAACCAGAAGCTGAACAGAAAGTACAGGTCCCAGCATGACCAGATGATCTGCAAGTGCCTCTCTCTGAGCATTTCCTATGCCGCCACCATCGGTGGCCTGACCACCATCATTGGCACCTCCACCAGCCTGATTTTCCTGGAACACTTCAACAAGTAAGTCTCACTCAGTCAACAGAGTCTTACCAAGCCCTCACTGGGTGCAGGAACTGGACCAGGTGCTGGCAGAAGACAAGAGAACAGTTTCTGTGCCAAGAGGGAAGGGAAAGTGGAGTTCTGCAGTTGAGTATGAGCAGAGAGGCCCGGGATTCTGCTAGGAGAGCTCATGTTTGCGGGGAGGAAGTGCCTCCCCAAAGAGGTGCCAGTGAAGTGACTCCCTGAAGGCTGAGCCAGAGCACACCAGATGAAGGGAGATGTCCCTGACAAAGAAAACGGTGTGGAGGAGGCTCCAAGGCAGAGGAGAAGAGCTCATTAAAGTAAATGACAGGGAGCAAAGGAGGCCAGGAGGAAAGGCAGAGACAGAGGGCTGTGAAGGAACTGGGATGTCATCCAAAAGGTCGTGAGAATACTTTAAGGAATGCTAAGCAGGGAGTGAGGTGATCAGATTTATAGTTTTGAAAACTCATGCTGTATGAAAAAAATGAACAAATTGGAAAGGAGAAAGCAGAAGGACATTTTAGGACACTGCTGCCATTGCCCAAGAGAGAGACTTTGGTGGCCCTGGCAGATAGTGGCAGTGGGGAGGAGAAACGGTCAGATATGAGAGAGACATAGAGATAATCGGATGGATCTTGGAAGGATTAGGAGCCAGAGAGGGAGAGGCCAAGCCTGACTGGCAGCCCCCTGGCTTCAGCGCCGAGGGATTGGAGAAAGAGACAAAGAACAGGAAAGTGGACGGAGGTTGAGACGTCAGGTGGGGACATGGCTCTGAATCTTCAGAGGAGTATTTTGGCTGAATAGATTTGGAGTCTGTGGCCTGCAGACTGGCATCACGTGTGTGCAGCCTGTTTAGTGACATGAGCACCGTGCTCAGAGGGGCCTTGTGCTGGGTTTAATGCTCCCTGTCTAGAAATTCCTGATACTCCGAGCAAGAGGCCCACCTTTTCACATTGTCCCGTGGTGATAGAAGCCATAGGAGTGGAGGACTTCACGTGGAACATATTGAGGAGGCCTTGGCAAATTTAAAAATGTATGCTAAAGTCCCCATCTACACCTCATATCTTGATGTATAATGTGGATAAGGAAGAGAGAAATCATTGAAACTTAAAATGGTTAATTGCCTGTAACTTTTGCTTGCATTTCATTAACATCATTAGTTGATGATGTGGGTAAAGATACCAAAATCTCACAGTTATCATGGTGCAGATAGCTCATCCCTGAAAGGATATAAATTTATTATAAATCAAATATTACTAAATATTCTCACTTTTGAAAACTGGAGAAAATATAATTCCCACATAAAGAACTATGTTAGAAATCTATTTTTGGAGGTTTTACAGTGAATTACAATTTTAAATTTTTTTTTAGGTTTTTACTTTGGATTGAACTCAGAGGTGCTTAACCCTGAGCCACACCCCCAGCCCTTTTTAAATATTGATTTTGAGATAGGATCTTGCCAAATTGCTTATGATCACACTAATTTGTTGAGGCTGGCTTTGAACTTGTGAAACTCCATCCAAAGCCTGTCAAGTTGCTGGGATTACAGTGACGGGCCACCATACCCAGCTTACAGTATATTTTTATCTATATTCACATTATGTATGCAATTTATTACTAAATAAAAGTGAGTTTTAACATGCTAAAAAAAAAGTATCGAGGAGGGCAGAGGACATGAAGATTATTAAGCTCAGATATTTAAGGCAGCTTTCAAAAGAGAGAAGGAAATCGGATCCTTTAGGAGAGAGGAAATCCAGAAAGATCTGGTGTCCTTCACCCCAGGAGGAAAGTGTTTCAAGGAGCGGCTACAATATTTACTGTCAATGACAATATTTAATGTCAGTGGGTGAAAAATGCAGCGTTAGATTTGGTGGCATGGCAGTTACAGGTATCCCAGGCAAGAGTCATTGGTCAAGTGGGAAATGAAGCCAGATTTTGGTGTGCTGAGGCTAAAGAGGTGAGGGGATGGACAGCTGACTGAAGGGAAGGAGAGGTGTGAGGTGATGATAATAGGAGCGGAAGGAGAGGCAGGAAGAAGTCTAAAGAAGGAAGACACTGAAATGCTGGAAAGGATGATTCAGATGGGAGGGAAATCACTGTGTGTGAGGGGGTAATTGATAGTGATGTCACTGAGAAAACAAAGGATGGGGGCCAAGGGATCAGAGATAAGAGGAGAAACATGCCTTTCCCTCTGGAAGGAAGGAAAGAAGGGAAAGGGGATAGGGAGAAGGGGTGAAGGAGGAAGCAAGAGAGGGCAGGTGGGAAGGACCAATGAAAACCAGGACCCGACTCTCTGGGACCTAAGCCCTGTGGGCTCCTTGCAACTTGTAATTCTTCCAGGCTGTGCATGGCATTGTGAAAAGACCATCCCATTTTTTATTTTGGCTGAAGTATGTGTACTTAGAGATTCCAAGTCATGGTTCTTTCACGGGCACCATTAATACCTGGAACCCTCATGAGATCCCAGAGCCCACAGTTCTCCCCAACTGGCTGCCTCGCATCCCCCAACAGGATCCACAGTCCTCGAGTGATTTTAATGACAGTACGCCAGCCTTCCCTCTCCACTCTGTGGTCTTGAAAACCAGATAAGATAAACTTATCAGGATCGTTATGGAAGCTAAGGGCAAACTGGCCCTGGTAACTCTGAGTGCACTAGGGAGAGTACATACCCTTCGGTGGCATTGATTTTAGTTGCTTAGATGCATTGTTTAGCTTACTTCATGCTGCTTGTCTGGGCTCTGTACAGTGGCAACTAACAAATGAGTTCTAGGTGCAGTCATCATATTGTGGTCATTAGGTCTCCTCTTACTTACCTTGCTGTGTGTCGTCTTAAGGCGCACTTAGCTATCACCTGCGAGTAGTGTTTGGAAACCTTTCCTCCTCTAATCGCTGACCTGGTCTTTACCCCCCAGCCAGTATCCAGCCGCAGAGGTGGTCAACTTCGGCACCTGGTTCCTCTTCAGCTTCCCCATCTCCCTCATCATGCTGGTGGTCAGCTGGTTCTGGATGCACTGCCTCTTCCTGGGCTGCAAGTGAGTCCCAGGGCCCTGCCAGCAAAGCGCAGGACTCCCCTGTCAATGCGGGCCCCTGGAGGGCTCTGCTCAGGGCAGGGAGTACCAACAGGACGCCCAAGAAGGCAGTGCATGTAACTGGGAGCCACACACTGTCTCCTCTAAATGCTCCAAACCTCCATGAACTCTGCACTTGACTGAGTTCCATCATCAAATGTTCTTAATTCCAACTAATTGGTTAGAGGGCCTGATTTGTAACAACTCTGAAATGGAATGTAGTTTCACTGTTCTCAAAGCTCTGAGTAACTCCAACTACTCATAGAAATATGATTCCAAATAGAAGTTTCCTTTGGTTTAATTTTATTGTCAGGAGTCATATGGAATATGCTCAGATTCCTCAAAATAACAAGTTAGATAGGTCCCTTACAATGTTATTTTTAGCAATCCTTTTCCACATAACCATCTTCTCCAAATTTGATAAGTTTCAAACACATAAAGGGAAGACACATATGACGCTCTGCTGAGAGTCCTGGGAGCCCAACACTCCACTGGTCAAGAATGTTCTGAGAGTGGATTCTCTTTTTACTCAGATTATTGTCACACCCCAGTATTATTACATAAAATCAACACCCACTTTTACCCCAGATAAGGCTTGACTCTAGACAAATGAATGCACATGCACACACAGACAGGTGCACACGTACATCTGAGTATGTGGGACACATGGGCACACGCATGTAGACAGATATGCCACATCACACTGGTCCTTCCCCTTATGTGCACGTCTGTAGAAAAAGCCCCACATAAATGTACTTGCAGAGATTCATAAGACAACCTCACACTGACATTGCAGAGCCATGCCCAGATGAAAATACCCAAGAGGCTGGGGAAGGCTGGGGTGCCGGGCAGACAGAAGCTCATGAATGGGAGGATGGGAGGACAGGGCATGTGAGCAGAGGAGAGAGGTGGTCGCAGCAAGCCAGTGGTTTAGTATCTGTATTTGATTCCCTCTGGGCCTCAAAAGTGTGTTTTCTTTTCTCTTTTGCTCATTCTCCCTTCTCAGTTTTAAAGAGACCTGTTCTCTGAGCAAGAAGAAAAAGACCAAAAGGGAAGAGTTGTCAGAGAAGAGAATCCAAGAGGAGTATGAAAAGCTGGGAGACATCAGGTAAAAACTCAGCCAGTGCCCTTCTCTCCATGTCCAGGACAAACGCAGCAGGTACAGTGAGGCACAGAAACAGCCTTGTTCCTGACAGCCCCTGACACTGGGTGAATCTCTCACAACTGTGAATCCAGGCATTGAGAGTTACTTAATGCTAAAGCCAAGCTTGCCCAGATGGCAGTGGCCGCCCTTCCTCTTTGCTGTATTTGGAGTCCAGGGTGTGGCAGTGGTGAGTGGGTGGAGGTCATGGTGAAGTGGCCAAGGAAAGAGCAACAAAAAGATGGCACAGCCACCATCTTGGAACATGCCAGATCCCCTCCCAATCAGGACTCACATTGCTCAAACAGGCCATGACAGTGTGACCACGCCTAGGGAACTGCGGGACTTGGTGCTATTTAGAGAATAAGGCAGCGCTGAAGGCAGACTTGAAGACAGAAGTTCAAGAAATCATTAACCAACCCCTAGCCACTTGTGTTAGCACTTCACAGTGACCCAGCATTCTAGTTAATGCTACAGTTCAAGGAGAACAATTTTACTTCATTTTATTTATTCATTTTTTGGGGGGAGAGAGGGACGGTGAGGAGAGAGAGAGTGTGTCAATTTTATTTAGTTTTTTACATGGCGTTGCTCTGACATTCCGTTGTGTTGTGTATGTGGTGCTGGGGTTCGAACCCACGGCCTCCTGCATGGCGGACAAACGCCATAACCACTGAGCCACCCCTCCAGCTCAGAGAGAACTACTTTAAAGGCTTTAAGTCATAAAAGGAATACATGTTCACTGTAGAATATTTATAAAACACAGAAAGCATAAGGAAAATTAATATTGACTTGTATTCTTTATTTTTTTTAAGACAGAGAGGAGCAGTGAGAGAGAATCAACTTTTAGTTTCTCATGTGGCTTTTGTTGCTCTGACACTTCCTTGTGTATGTGGTGCTGCATCTCAGTTATAACAACTGTTAACATTTCTTCCCATTCTTTTTTATGCAAAATTGTATTATTTTTGGTAAAATTCACACTGAACATGCTAGTGCTTCTTGCCTTTTCTCTCTTACCACTGTACTGTGATTATATCTCCATGTCACTAACTCTGCTGTGGTTATTGGTGGATGCATCTCATCTTGACACACAGGCATTCAGTGTCAAGGGAGATTATTGGATAAAGAAACAAAAAAAAAAAAATGCTTGTTTCCATGTTTCCAGCATCTCAGCGTGTACTTCCTGGTACTGTCTTAGATGAAGGCTCCTGAGGTGCATACTTTGAGGTCAAATGGTCTCAAAAGGTTGTGACCATTCCCACTCCGGCTGGCACAGTGCCCGAGGGTGCCCATTTCATTGCCTTCTCCTAGGAGGCTGTGGTAAAATTATTTCAAAATGTGTAGCACTGAGTTCTCTCCCTTCACACCTAAATTTCTTCATTACATATAATGAATGTCCTATTTTTTTTTCTGGCATTGCTCAATTGGTCCTCTTTCCACTTCACTGCCACCCATTCTAGCGGCAAGCTGTGACTGTTTTATGCTTCGAGTGTTGGAACTCTGAATACAGGAGTTTCCAGAAGCAAATTCCCAATTCCTGCAGTGGCTCATTCTGTTTGATTTCATAGCTACCCTGAAATGGTGACTGGATTTTTCTTCATCCTGATGACTGTGCTGTGGTTTACTCGGGAGCCGGGTTTTGTCCCTGGTTGGGACTCCTTCTTTGAAAAGTAAGTGATGTTGTTTCCTCCTGAAGAACCAACCCCAGTCTCCTCAGGCAGTGACCACTGGTGTCCATCACAGCTCTCAGGGGCAGACACGAGGCCAGAGAGCATTTCCCTCCCTGAGAAATCTGCTCTTCAAGGGAAGTGGTAGTGTGGAGTCAGGAAGAAAACAGTATTCTGAGTCCCAGGGTGGGCTCAGGATGCAGCCACCACTTACCAGCTGTGTGCCCATAGCTTCTCACATAAGCTCTGGGACCCTCAGCTGCCTCACAGGGTGTTGTGAAAGTTAAAGGAGACAATGTCTATAAAGTACCAGCTGTAAAGGGACTGAGCCAGAGAGAGGACAAGGCCTGTGGAAGGAAGGAGAGGGACACATGGGATTCCGTGCCACTCCTGCATATTCCTCGAGACACAGGTCACAAGGTCTCCAAGCACTAGCTTCTCATCTAGGAGGAACACATGTGGATCGCTCTAGAGGTGTGGCCCCACACAAGGCTCAGCCCTTTCTGTTCTTCCTCATCCAAAGGGCACCTGGTCACTTCTAGGACTCACCCCAACTAATGATCCATGAGTTCCCAGTAACTCCTCTCACCCGGCCCTGCATGGCCTCCAGACAGTAACCTTGGCTAGGAATCCACTGCGGGACAGCAAGGCAGCCACTGGCTGGAAGTCAGGTTGCTGTCATCTCTAGACTAGGTCCTAGAAAGAGCCACGGTGTTTACAGACTGTCCCGAGGCTCACTTTACTTCTGAGGACTCTCAACCCACTCCTGCAGCCCGGCTTGTCTCTCTGCTAGGAAAGGCTACCGCACCGATGCCACAGTCTCTGTCTTCCTTGGCTTCCTCCTCTTCCTCATTCCAGCGAAGAAGCCCTGCTTTGGGAAAAAGAATGACGGTAAGAGAAGATGCAAGGGAAGAAGCTGGGGATGGCTTTAGTCAACGAACAGCCAAGTAAGGATTATTAAAGGAGGTTTACCAAGGCCCTCTGGACTCCTCCCAAACAGTATAGCCATCTCCCAAATCCTCCAATGCACCATCAGGCCCCGGTCTCCACAGACCACACACACTTCCCTATCTATCTATCTACCTATCTACCTATCTATCCATCCATCCATCCATCCATCCATCTATCTATCTATCTATCTATCCATCTATCTATCTCTCCCTGTCCACTCTTTGATGCAGGGGCAAGCCAGGAGCTCTCCTTGCAGACAGAGCCCATCATCACATGGAAGGACTTCCAGAAAACCATGCCCTGGGAGATTGTCATCCTGGTGGGAGGAGGCTATGCCCTGGCTTCTGGCAGCAAGGTAAGCCTTAAATTCTGCTCTTATGGGTTAGATGAGCCCAGAAGCCTTACAGCCCTGGGGAGGATGTTCAAAGTAGCTGAGGGAGAGGATGATGGTTACCAGTCACTAGGATGGAGAGCAACAGAGAAGGACAGATGTCCTGTGCTGCTGGGAACAGAGAGTTAGAGATCAGCTGTAACTACAGATCACAGCACATAGACACTGCCACCTCCTCTGCAGGTCCCACACTGCCTGCAACAAGCAAAAGGTTTTGTAGCCTTTTCCTGGGATCTAAAAATGGTGATAGGAGATAAACCTGTAGGCCCTTGAACAGGGAACACAGTGGACTGTCCCTGATGGTCATTCACATAGACTGAGCACTTCAGAGAAGCTTTGCTGAAGCCAGTAGAAAGGTTTCCTGGTTTCCTGGTCGGGAGCATCTGGGATGAGACCCTTCTAGTGGGGCAGGTGGGAAATAGTTGAATTTCCTTAAGTGTCTGCCTTCCCTGAACTAGAAAACAGTCCTAAGGAGTTGGGTTTAGATTCAGACCATTCCTCATCTGCCTTGCCATATGCACTAACCCATTCTAAACGTGGGTCACTTTCAATTGCTGACACAGTGCATCAGTGATAACCAGGACACAGATTCCTACACTGGGAAGGATCCTCAGGGACCACTGAGCTCCATCTCCTCCCAAGGTGACAGTCCCCTCCAGGATGCGGTGGCCTGGACACCCTCCCAGTGACAGGGCACTCCCTGTGCAAAGATAGTTGCTTAAATTCCAGTTATTCTTTACTTGTGTGTCATCCACTGCCATTTCTGTTCTCTGGAACCCTCTCCTAGGTAATAATTAGTAAAATAAATAGTTCTTAAATCTGTTTTCCCTACCAGAACTCCCTAGCTCCTTCAGCCATTCTCACAGAAAGTTGCCATACTGGTCTCTCACCTCAGGGCAGTTTGCCCTGGCCTTATTCAGACACAACCCGGGGTGATCTGCCTACTACAAAATGGTCTGTTGTAGTACCTATATACCAAACCCATCTGATGCAAGCACTGGCCTACTTTTTTTTTTTTTTTTTGAGAGAGAGAATCAATTTTATTTAGTTTTTCATATGGGTTTTGTTGCTCCGACACTTTGCTGTGTATGTGGTCCTGAGGTTCAAACCTGCGTCCTGGAGCATGCCAGGCAAGCGCCATAACCACTGAGCAACTCTGCTCCAGCCTACATTTTTATAGAAGCTTTTGTAGGACTTCCTGGGCACTCAAGTCAACATTTATATTCAAATAGCAGTCAACTATGACCCTTCATTTTTTAATTTACAGCCACTAATAAACTTCAATTCCTTCAACCCATCCAGTATATGTGCTGCCAACATTTCTAATTCCAAGTTTCAGATATTATATTTATCTTCATTGAATTACAGTTGCTAGTTCTGGCCTGAGTCTAGTCTGGTAAGATCTTTTCTTTTTAAATCAAAACTGTGTATTACAGATAATATAGTTGATATTTCTATAAGACCTGTTTTGATAGGTTTGATCTACCAATTTTGATACTTTAATAATTCAGGTACAATCTATGTGATGCCTACTGAGCTGGAAATGACTTCAGAGTCTTGACACCAGTGAGGGAAGTTCAGTAAGAAATGTTTTCATACCAAAAGGTTTAAAAAATTAAGACTTCCTTCATTCTGTCTAATTTTGCTGTCTAATTTATCAGGTTATTTCAAATGATAGCATAAAAGAGTTCTGCTGGGAAAATAATTGCCATTAAATTATCTCACTGTACTAATGAGAACTATTTGGATGACTTAGAAAATGAAACTCTATTTTTTTTTTTTTTCATAAAATGTGCTGTTTCCACTCAACTAACTGCTCTTCCTCTCCTGCTCTTCCTCTCCTGCCGGTGTCCAGTGAGCAGGACTTAATGTGGAGAAGGAATAATTTAAGAGTTCCTGCTAACTGATACAGTCTCCACATATTCAGTTTATAATTCTCAGTCAGTTGAAAGAAAAAGGAAGAAAAGTTCTCCAAGGTGAGAACTACAACAGAGAACTCTGGAGGCTTTTGGCCACCAGTAGTCTATGAGCTTTCAGTGAGTTGGAGAGGTTGGTGTGGAGTTAAAATGAGCTTTTGATGAATTCGGCAGAGAGGAGAAAGGTGGTCCACTAACAGTGTGGTGAAGGCAACTTTTAGTAAAACTTGAGTAGGACTCAAGCCTGAGCAATCAAAACATTTCTGGGCTACAAAATGATCTACTCATAAAACTAGGGCTGCATCTGTCTCCAGACAGACTGAAGAAGATTGGATGACTCCTCGTGGTCCCTTCCAGTCAGCCCTCCTGACCCTCTGAGGTCTAAGAACTCCTTTGCAATGTGCTTTTCCTCCTTCCTTCTTACTGTAACACCCCTTCCTACAGAGCTCTGGCCTTTCCACGTGGATTGGGCACCAGATGTTGTCCCTGAGCAGCCTGCCACCATGGGCTGTCACCCTGCTGGCATGCATCCTAGTGTCCATTGTCACAGAGTTTGTGAGCAATCCAGCCACCATCACCATCTTCCTGCCCATCCTGTGTAGTCTGGTGAGTAGAGAAGGGCTCCCAAGGGTCTAGACAGGTGCCCCAGGGCCTGCAAGGCCATTCCTGACTCTAGGGAGCAGCTTTGCGGCTGTGTCTTCTTCTTGGTCACTGCCCACAATAGCCCTCACTGATTGGTATTTGAACCAAAATTTGAAAAAATATTTTCAAGTAGTAATTAATAAATTAAAAGACACATTAATGGCAAGAGTTCTAGAAGCCTATTTAAAAAGAGGATTAATATAGGGACAGCCCTGAATGAAAACAAAGAATGGACAAAATAGCCAGGTGAAGGGGTACACACCTCAGTTCCTTCGAGGCTAAGACAGGATGACTGCAAATTTAGCAAAATCCTGTCTCAAAATAAAATGTGCTTGGGGCACAGCTCAGTGGTAGAGAACTCACCTAGCATGTGCAAGGCTCTGGGTTTCACCCCAGACTCCCAACAACAACAAAAAAGAGACAAGAGAATCTTAGAATTCTGTTTTTCCACGCTGAGATAAAACTTAACAGTAGGGCCAACACATAACCACAGAAAATGGAGTCAAACACCAAGCTCACCAAGGATCATCACTACCCATACCTAAGTCCTCCAGAAGGTTCTGAGATTTGGGAGCAAAGTCAGCCTTACTCCACAGTCTCAGACAATGGTTATGAATGAAACGGGTAGAGGGCAACCACCAGGTAATGAACTTGACCCAATACTGCACCTGTCTATACTGGGAGGTGAAACCTAGGAAACGGCCCCTTCCCCATCTTAGCTAAGCAACCTCCTCCTGCTCCAAACCCAAACTCCCCACGGTCACTCTCTCTGCGCATTGCTCAGATGTCTCCAACTTCTCCCTTCCATCGTTTTGCATGCGTGAGCAGTCATTCAACACTTGGCAGCAGTGAGAACAATACCATAGGTTTAAATCCCAAACAAAACAATCATCCTCCCTAGAAATGAGCCCTTAGTTCTGCACACCAAGAGTGAGGGACTCTTGTTTTAATCAAAGCAGCTTATTAACGAGATTTTTGTTTGAAGAAAGGATTTTTCAACTAAAGAATAAAGTTTAAGAACCACTTCCATAAAATAGCACCAAAAAAAATCAAACATTCATTCTAAAAGTGCCTCAAAGCTTTAGCCACTTGGGTTGCCAAGGGCACTGCATGCCTGGAGAAGAGGGACCTAACTAGGACACGGTGTCCAGCGAAGGTTAGACCACTGGGTGCTATCATTTAAAGCATGTTCATGACAGGAAATACATGCCTAATGTCACAGTTAATGTTTCTGTGAATTCTTTCTTCTCCTAGTCTGAAACGCTGCACATTAACCCACTCTACACCCTGATCCCAGTCACCATGTGCATCTCCTTTGCAGTGATGCTGCCTGTGGGCAATCCCCCCAACGCCATCGTCTTCAGCTATGGGCACTGCCAGATCAAAGACATGGTGAGTTACATACAGGTGCCCGCTTCCTCCAAGCCAAGCCACCATGAGGGCAGGGAAGACTGGCCACACAGTCTTTCCCCAAAGTTTCTTCTTTGGTAGCAGTATCCCTGGCCTGTTAACACCGTATCTAGTGTGGTGGAAAGAATGGTTCCTGTAAAATGGTTCTTGGCTGGTACATAAGCTCTAAGAATAGCAATAATGTGCTCTCTCCAATGCTGAGCTGGAGAAGTGGGTAGATGGATTGAAAAAGCTGGGCAGGCACCAGCTGTGGCCCAGCTCCAGAAGGCACGAGCTTAACACAAATCTTTGCCTCCATTTCTTCACTGTTAGTGGGGATATTATGCAAAAAGCCACTATGTGGGCTGCAGATGCGGCTCAGTGTTCAAAGCATTTGCCTAGCATGCACAAGGCCCTGGGTTTGATCCCCAGAACACACACATACTCACACACAAACAGACACACAAAAAGCCACTGCCTTATTCACAGAAAATGAAGTATGAGGAATAAAATGAATCTAAGATGAAAGTGATTTTCAACTCTTCCCCCACAAAGAAGTCCTGAAGCAACAATGAAAAAAAATGAAGCATCATAGTTTATTTCTAGTTGTCAGCTGGGCTTATGAAACATGGCTTTGAGGAGACATTTAGCTGCTGACTTTAAGGTTGGACATATCCACCCTCCACCCCTCCACTCACTCACTGCTGTTCTTATATTCAGGGATGGTTCAGGTTGGGAAGAGGATAAACAAACTGATACAAATGACCAAGGCCTGGCTATCTGATGATGAACCCAATCGCCCTTACTGAGCTGAAATCTTTTTTTTACCATCCAAACTTGTTCTCAGCAAGTCTGTAAAGTATCAAATCAAGGAAGAGTTCTCCAGTCTAGTAGTAGATATTGAGGTCTGTTCAAACTGCTGATCTGTGCCTTGTGTGCCACTTTGGGGATGGGAGGTCACAGCTCTGCCTCCTGCCTCCCACTTCCTCAGCTGTGTGCTCCCACCATTCACCCCTAGCTGTTTACACTGGAATCCAGGGATCAGAGACAGTACTTGTCAAAGGCACTGGATAAGCCTTATCCAGTCCTGGGTTCCAGTCCCAGCTGGGCCACTAATTTAAGTCTTTAATTTCCTCATCTGCTAAATGAGGAGGTTCCAAATAGATACTCCCTGTGGTCCTTTTCAGCTCTATAGGACCTTAATTTAGTTTCTTACAACATGCTGAGAAGCAAAGGCTGTTCTCCATGCCAAAAGGCCCAGGGGTCCAGGCTGACTGAGGAGTTCACAGCTCCAGCCAGCGGGCAGCAGAGAGGACACGTCTAGTCATTTCCTTGGGATAATTTCCCAGCATCCGTTTTTACCCTTGTAATTTTTCCAACTTACTGGCAGTCAGGGGACCTGTTTCGGCTATATGCTGTATGCTTGGTTACTCCTTGGAAGGATGCCAGCCAGCTGTCCCTACTGTACCCATTTTTCCAAATGGCCCTGGCTTGGCCAGCCCATCATCCCCCCTTATCAGCTTACATCAATGCCAAGGCAGACACGAAATGGGTCAGACTCAATAGGGTGAAATCCTCTCTGAGGGAAGAAGCCAAGGCCCCACTGCAGCTAGTACAGGTCAGGAAGGCAGCTGACCTGTTCCCCCTGGTGACCCAAGGCACTCTACTTCCCTAAGCAGCTCCGAGGAGGTGAAAAAAGGCTTCGTATAATATGGCTCCTCCAAGTTCTCCGTGTATATGAGCATGTGGGAGACTCCAAGACGTTCCTGCTTTAAAGAGCTCTAATTTTGTTAACACATTTCACTGCAAAGATAACTCTCAATACCCCAAATAACTAACAGACTTCCTGGGCTTCCACTTCCCAGTGGGAGGGCTGCAGGCAAGAAGTGGAAATGATTCTAATCATCCCCACCCAGCCCTAATCCCTCCTAATTTTCCGGTCCTTCAGTCCTGTGCAAGGCAACAGTAGAGCATCCTGGGCAGCCACAGGAGCAATCAGGACCCCTGGGTGAAGCAATGGTTACCTGGGGACCTGGGAAGGGCTCACTTAGGGAGGGATCTGTGCTGACTTGTGTCCTGCAGGTGAAAGCTGGCCTGGGAGTCAATGTCATTGGCCTGGTGATAGTGATGGTAGCCATCAACACCTGGGGCATTAGCCTCTTCCACTTGGACACTTTTCCTGCCTGGGCGAAGGTCAGTAACATCACTGATCCGGCCTAACATACGTGGACAACCTGGCTCAGTCATGGGAGATGCGCTGAGCACAATCTGAACCACGGGCACAGAAGACCACCAGGAGCACACACCCCGGAACCACACTGGGAGGGCGTCCCTGCCAGAAGATTCTGCCATCTACACCTTGAAACGCAGAGACCCTGCACCCACCACAGGCACAATCTGGGCAGTTAGTGTCTTCTTTCCTGCCTGCCTGCCTTGGCATCACAGAGGAAGAAAACCTAAAACTGATCTCTCTTTTCCTTGGGTCTAGTCTTTCCAATCTACTCTTTCTCAAGACAGGAAAAAAAGTCTTAGTTGTCCCTGAGGGGTGAAGCCTCCCAAACTGACTATGTTATTTGTAATATCTTCTTAGGAGCTAAAGGAGATATCCAGATCATTCTACCTATGCACACGGTGAAACCAGTGACGTCTCTTTAAAAGGAACCTTACCCAGAACTTGAGCCGTCTCAAATTTCCTGTCCTAAGTTCTCCTCCCAAAAGGCAATTCTTAATATAGGCTCTCTTTGTGGCAATCCGAACTCTCATTCTGTCTTAAACATCTCTTTTCAATGGCTCCCCTTTACTTTGACACCAAATTCCTGTAAAGAAATAGTGTTCCCCTTTAGAAAGAGGCTGGCATTACTCGCTTTGTCAAAGGAAAAGAAAGGAGAAAAAAGACATTGAGATTAGCATCTCTCTCTTCGCTCATCACTAACTGGAAATACGATTGCCTTGGCTAAGTGTGGGGAGGGAGGCAAAACTTTCATACCTGTTTTATGAGGGAGACCAAAACTACAGTTAAGACCATAGCACTATTATTGATATTGTGCTGATCTGCTTCTGGATTTAATAAGTAGTTCATTCCTGAGAAGACAAAGTACTAAGTAGGACTGACAGGTCCAACTAACACTTCCTACAGGTTGGTGAGCCCCCTGAAGGGAATGGCTGTTTCTTGAATTCCCCTGGCAACTTCTACACCGTAGTAAGCTGTAACTGCTCAATAAATGCTCCCAATGAGAAAAAAAAAATCACTGCAAGGCAAGGCCGCCTTCTTCCCCCTGTAAATGAAGCCATTTTCTGAGATGTCCTTGCTGCGTGGCTGAATGTAGCTCTCTATCCCTTCAAGTTTGTTGCCATTACATATTTCTGATTTCTACAATCAGTTGCTTACTAAATCCATCTTATGGGAAAAGAAGTCCACCATAGTTATTGCACTGTATTAATTGATTTTAAGGTATCAATACCAAGTGCAGTTTTCCCACAATAATTTATCGATAAAATCACTCCTTTAGTTTATTAAGCATCTGTGAGTTGTAAAGCTTGTGTGTGTGTGAGTGTCGTGTGCGTGCATGCACCAGGTCAACACACTCCAATCACAAAATGTGATTGGCCAAGTGTAACTGGAAATATTACTGCTTCTGCCCTGTCAACTGGCTTAGTCAGTACCGGCCAATTTTAATAAAGATCTCAGGAGGCCAAATGAAATACCTGTGTTATGTATGCTACAGCTGGTCTGATTAGATTAGCACCCCTCCAGTCAATTTGCTTAAAAATATCCAAGGATCCAGTCAATATATCTATTGTCAAGAGAGCCAAATCATCACATTTCTCAACCCTAGATAGATCCTATGCCCCTAAGTCAGAGATAAGACATAAGCACAGAAAACCTAGTTAAGAGGTTTGGAGTATAAGTAAAAAGAGAAAAAGAAAAGTTGACTTAGAATTAAGTGGATTTAGAATTTCTGTTCAGTCACTTGAGACCCTGAGTCATTCCTAAAGGGGAAGCAACACCAACTACAGCCGCTGCAGCCAACTCTCCATTAGCAAGTGCACCCCATCAGTTGTTTAGAAAGCCCATTTGCTGCAGGCTGGTCTACTGGCTGCTCTGGAGAACAGACTTTTTCCTAAATCCTGATTCAAGCCAAATGAGATTGCCCATTCCAGTGACAGGAGATGGCAGATATAATTTATAACTCCTAGTCATCTAAATCACCCCACTATTGGATAACTTTTAGCCTTTCTTAGTAGTCTTGTCTCATGATATTTTTTATCTTTTAATGTCACACAGTATGGATGGAAAAGCTTTAAATGATCATCTTACGCCAGGTAATTTACCAGATGACAAAACTGAGCCAAAACCACTTAGTTGCATCTTATTGAGTCAATTACATATTAAATTTGTTTAGTCAAAGTTGCCTTTGAATTTCCTTTAACCCAGGTGTGGTGGTACACACCTGTAATCCCAGAGGCTTGGGAGACTGAGGCAGGAGGATTGTAAATTCAAAGCCAGCATGGGCAACTAAGCAAGGTCCTGTCTCAAAATTTAAAAGGGCTGAGATGTGGTTCAGTGGTTAAGCACCCCTACGTTCAATCCCTGATGTCAAAAAAAATAAAACAACGGAATTTAAGTCACCAAAGTACATGGTATACAAAATTTTACTTTGGCATTAACATGTCACAAAGACTCATATGCTACCACCTTTCAATTAAAAAAATTGCTACTCTCCACTCCAATGTTAGCTTCTTCTTCTTTTTTTTTTTAAGAGAGAAGGACAGTGAGAGAATCAATTTTTATTGAGTTTTTCACATGGCTTTCATTGCTGACGCTTAGTTGTGTGCGTGGGTGCTGGGGTTTAAACCGGTGTACTTGCGCATGCCAGGCAAGCGCCATAACCAACAAGCCACCGCTCCAGCCCCCTAGATAGATCTTTATTTCATTAACTGAACATCAAATGAAGTACAGCTTCCCTCTGTATCCATAGGCTCTGCCCTCAGTAGGTTCACTCATCAACTGAAAAATTTTTAAAAATTGCATCAGTAATGAATAGACTTTTTTCCTTGTCACTATTTACATAGCATTCACATTGAGAGAATGTCCACAGGAAGTTATGTTACATGCAAATACTGCACCATTGCATATATAGGACTTGAGCTTCTGCAGGTTTTGATGTCCATAGCAGTGGGGAGGGGGGCAAAAACAAATGCCATTTGTGTGTGAGGACCACATTATTTGAAAAAGCATTTCTGAACTCTAGAACATCCCTCAGTATTGCAAGCTACTTGAATCATTAGAACATAAAGGGAGCTGAGACCCTGAGAACAACCGTAGCTCAACCTGGGGCTGCCCTCACTGAATGAACACTGAGCACAGCTCAACTGCTTACATGGCACCTGTCTTTTGTCCCAGTTCTGAACAATCGCAAAACAACGTGACTGCACTATACCTTCCACAGTCCTACCACTGAGGCAGTGATTCTGGCAGGCCCAGGACCCCAGTTTTGCAGAACCCACCCTAGGTGGGCACTTTCCACAAAATATCCTCTTCTCAGTTCTTTTCTTTTCCAGTGCCTTATAAAACACACTACTTGTTAGGTCCTCACTTTCTAACTGAACGCTGCCACTAGATTTAGGAAAGGTATAAACTGAACAGTTAAAGTTCTAAGTGTTACAAACTCCCTAAAAGACCTGGCAAGCCTCAAAATGTTTTCCTTTCACCGCCCTGTTCCTTTCCATAAGGCAAGGCCCTGAAGTGGGGAAAAAAGAATCCATTCATCTGCATCGGAAATGGCAAAGCTACGTGCAAAATTCAAGACTGGAAGTGTAAGAAAAGCCTCATTTGCTCCAGTACAGTATACAGTGTTCCTTCAGGAGGAAAAGCTAAAAAAAAAGCTGTTAAAATGTGGGAGACCTCAGCAGAAAAACAAACATAAGCACAGTATCTAGGGAGCGAACTATTCACTGCAAATAAAAATATTCCATGTACATACGAACCAATATGTACAGCAACTAGGAAAAAAACGCAACTTCTGTGCATTCAAATGAAAAGTGAATTAGAAAAAAAAAAATTGCTCCTGTTAAGTGAGCAGATAACTGCTTAATTCCATGAAATACCAAATAAGAAAATTCTAAAGATGTTAATTAGTAATTTTAACTCCTAAAAACTGCCCCTTTTGACAATCTTAAGATTAGTTGTTTTCTTTTTCTTCCATTCAATTTTGTTTTGTTTGGGAGATTTACAGTTGAAGTCTTTCAAGTTTAATGTATAAGTTTCCAGTATCAATCCTGAAGTTTTTTATTTGATATTTCAGAGTAATCTGCAGTAGTATTTTGAGTAATCCTCCTTTTATGGTCTGGTGTGGCAAACACATCAATGGGAGTTTTCAAATATTTTTTAAAAAGAGAAAAAGGGCATATCTTGGTTTCTTCTTATTGCTCTGTGCAGCAAAGGTTCCTACAAAATACCCAGAAAAAGAGAAACTCAGAGCCACGTTCACAATCACAAGCACATCCACATTATGAATTTTCAATGACACCCTAAAATCTATGATAGCTCCAGTTTCCTCCAACATCTCAGTGAAGATTGCCTTGCCTGAGAACTCTAGTTCCTTCTCACTGCTGCAAGCCTATAAAACCGAGAGAGGGTATCTGAATGGAAAACATGAAGCCAGTCTATTCATTGTGCACCAGTTTGTGCTGTGAAGCTGAATTAAGAACTGATGTGCTAGATGGCTCCCCTTGGTAGAAATGATTCCATCAGCAAGCCTAAGTGTCACTCCTAAGGGAGCCCAAAATCCATGTGAGCTTGGACTACGAGGTATAACATAAAAAGAGACTATTCTCATATCTAAGTGACTATAGTCCCCAAAGCTGCCACTCTGGGAAACCACACATACATAATGCCATCACAGTTGAAAACAAGGATTCCCTTCTCACGAACAGCTTCCTAAGTAAGCCTCTAGCATTCTGAATATCCTCAGTAGTGGTAAACCTTCATTCTTCAAGGCTGTAGTTAATTCTGCTAACACTAAAGATCAATTTGTGTGAGCCAGGCAGTATGATCAAGGTGGATATCGTAAATGTTCATCAATATCTCAGAGACTTACCACAGAATGATGCCACATTTTGCATGGTTCATGAACTGATTCCTAAAATGATGTCAGAAATAAAAGTATCCTGACCAAAAGCAACATATTTAGACTAATATCTACTATTTATTGAACATTTTGCAAAGTATAATCATGTACATTATCTCATTTATTTCTCATGAAAAATGAGGTAGATATTACATCCACATTTTACAGATAACAAAAGTTTCAGTAAGAATAAGCTATTTGCCCACTGCCCACTGTAAGGAAGAAGCCAAACCATAATTTGATCCTAATCTCTCTCACACAAGGACAATCTTTACAGGGATAAAACTTATCTCCGTATGTTTTCAAAGAAACTCAGTCACTTTATTTTGGAATCACTTATAGGGTTAGAGCCATCACTGAAAAAAGGTGTCTCTAAGTAATCCTTCTAGTGTTTTGATTCTGCTAAAATGTCTTCAGAAAGGCATTATTGACAAAGCCCTCTGAAACAAAACACCTAATGATATGGGGATCTATTTCTGTAAGTGCAAACACACTTTTAGGACTTATATCATTTTTTTTTTTTAAAAGAAAGAGGGGACAGTGAGAGAGAGAAAGAGAATCAATTTTTATTTAGTTTTTCACATGGCTTTCGTTGCTCTGAGACTTGGTTGTGTACGTGGGTTTGAACTCGCATACTTGTGCATGCCGGGCAAGCACTATAACCGCTGAGCCACCATTCCAGCCCCAGGACTTATATCTTACACTATACCTTGCATACATATACAGAATAAAATTAGGTTTCCATGTTATCTCTGTAATAGCAAAAAACCTAAACATTCTTCAGTACCAGAATAATTATGGTATATCCATTCAATAGAACTGTATAAAGCCAAAAAGAGTAAGGCTCCTTATTCTTTACATACTGATACAGAATGAACTTTATTATGAAAAACAACAAATATATATATATATTTTAAATGTCATGTACTTGTCTGTTTAGGCATAGACTCTTTCTCAAAAGTACTAAACTAACTTGTAACAGTAACTGTGCCTAAGGAAGCAGATCTGGGATTAGGACAATAGGGACTAGACAGGTCATTTATTTATAAGAAACCACTTCTGTATTTTCACCCATGGAAAAAGTTCTACTAAAATATTTTTAATTAAAAAAAATATGAACTTACTGTAGGATACCTATAATCCCTGTTACTTGGGAAGCTAAGGCAGAAGGATCACAAGTTCAAGTCCAGACTAGGCAATTTAGCAAGACCCTGTCTCAAAAAATAAAAGCTGGATGCAGTGGCACACCCCTGTAATCCCAGTGATTCAGAGGGTTGAGGCAGGAGGATAACAAGTTCAAGGTTAGCCTCAGCAATTTAGCAAGATCCTGTCTCAAAATACAGAGCTGGGGATGTAACGCAGTGGTCATCTGCCCAGATGAGTGAAGTCCTGGGTTCAATCCCTAGTACTGCAAAAAACAGAAGAAAAAATAGAAAAGAAAAAAGGCTAGCCAGACATAGTGGCACATTTATCATCTTAGCACTCAGGAGGCTGAGGTGGGGGGATTGTTTGAGCTCTGGAGTTCAAGACAAGCCTAGACAACAGCAAAACTTCATCTAAATACACATACATACACACACACGGACCACATTTTTCTCAGGAAAGTCATAATGAAGTTATAATGTAAATATATATTTTTTTTAATGTGAAAAGTCATAACATTTCCTTTATCAACAACTTCACACTTATCCATGATGTAATGTCACATGTACCTATAATCCCAAGGATGATTCTTTTGAGGGAAAAGAGTCAGATCAAAACCACCATTAAGGAAAACCATGCACACTAATTGGACTGTGAACTTCACTGGGACAAAAAAACATTATTTTGCCTATTTTTTAATTCCCCAGTTCTTACAAGATTCTTAGAATACAGTTTCTCAGTTAATGAATAGCAAATTGATTTATTAGTTGAATTATCAACTACAAAGCTACCTGACAACAGTATAAAAGGATAATTCAACAAAAACTGGCTTCTAGATATTAATTTTAATTAATTTGAAACAAAATTTAGTAACAAATGTTTAACAAGCACCCATTATAATTGCTAAACTGTGAATCAGCATTATTTGCATCTGATCAGCTATACAAAACTCAGTTTTCTTTTGACAAAGGTAGTAGAAATCCCAAAGAACAAAGAAGCAGCTACTAATTAAAGGTTATGTTTGCTAATCTAGCACCATAATTCCAGTCAACTGGAAGGAAGGTGGGGGAAGAAACAAGGCTGTTAGAAATATAAAGGGTAGTTCTTAACTTGTGGCCCTGCTTTTTGCTCTGAGGCAACACGAGATCTAGCAAACAAGAAAATCGCTTTGGCTGGAGATGAAAATAAAAGCTTTGAGATCGGTGGTACAGGAAGCCCCTCAGGAGTGGTAGAATCAGGGTATCCAGAATGCAGTGCTGTAGTGGGCCTCAGGAACTAGGGGGTTTCTTCTTGGCTTCCAAGTCCTTTTTAATCTCTTCAAGTTTTTTAGCCAAGTTTGGTATCTTTAAAAAGAAAAAGCATTATTATAAGTATGCATTTACCTAATCAACAGTTTTACAAGTTTTATTTTCCTCTGAAGGAGACCTGCTCGATAGTGGTATTTCTCTGCCTCCTAACTATATACACAGGATATCAGAGGTTGTAAGTGCATGCAATCTCTCTGAAAGCAGACACTGACTCCTTTTGAATATATACTTAGGCCCCCAATCCGATGCCAAATCACAGTTGTACATAAAGGGGCTGGAGTGATGGCTCAGAGGTTGGAGCACTTGCCTGCCATATTCAAGAACCTGGGTTCAAACCCCAGCACCACATACACAACTACATGTTGGAGAAACAAAGGCCAGATGAAAAAATAAATTCTCTCTCCCCTAATCTTTCTTTTAACTTTATTTTTTTTTTAAAGAAAGAAGGACAGTGAGAGAGAAAAAGAGAATCAACTTTTTATTTAATTTTTTATGTAGCTTTTGTTGCTCCAACACTTCGTTATGTATGTGCTGGGGTTTGAACCCGTGTACTCATGCATGACAGGCAAGCCCTTAATCTTTCTTTAAAAAAAGTTATGCACATAAACAATAAATGTGAAAGAAAGTAATAAAGCTGCTATCTAGAAAACCAGATGATTCAAATGAAGGCTGACAAAGGGAAAACCCTTACTATGAAACAAATCCAAAGTTAAGCAAAATCTGCTTGTCTTTTTAAAATGCTGCTGGCTTTCAACTTCCCCATCTATAAAGTAAGGTTAATAAGACTCCCCACTTCACCAAACTCCGTCGTCCTTACACATGTTACACTACATTGTTCTGCCTCCAAAATTCTCAGTCATCTCTACTACTAGGTATGAAGGCTGAAAAGATTGTCCAGTTAGTCTTTAAATTCTCACTTATCACATGATTTTCCATAGAACTAACTTATCACTCTGAGCGAAGGAGCAGCGCTTAGGATCATGAGACCACCTGAACTGAAGGAATTTGCCCTCTTGTGGTGAAATGGAGGACAGATGTTTCTGCAAGACAGACTTTTTTTTTCAAACAATAGAAAACTTTCAATAAAATTCAGGATTTTTCTCCTCAGACTTATAGACTCCATTTATGCTAGAGGGCACACTTTACCTCAACAAAGAAAAGACACTATGAAACATAAATAGAGCCACTTACGTCATAGTTCTGAGCCAGATACATTCCAACCACGTTGCCAAAAGTAAATCCAAGCTGAAAGAACAGAACAGGAAGAGTTACACTGCACACCAAGTCCTGTGCCAACTGAGACCAAACCACGATACCCAGACAAGACAGTCCTCAAGAGCTCAGGGCCGGTAAAGGACCTCAGTGTCCCACCTACAACTGTATGTAGCGTGACATACACGTTTTTCTTCTATAAAATAAACACAAATATACCATGCCCCAAAATGTTAAAGAGCATACAAAAGAAAGATTGGTGGCAATTAAACAAATCTACCCTAAATTCTCTTTGTCCCCTCACAAATCCCATAAATATGACTATAAATTCTAGAAGTTCTGATTTTGTTGTTGAATGTTGCAATTTTTTTTTCTTTTTTGGGTAATGTGTATTATTATTCCTCTCTACAGCAGACGAAAATTATTCAGTTGAAAATACTCAGTCGAGGGGCTGGAGCAATGGTCTAGCAGTTAAGAGCGCTTGCCTGCCATGTGTGAGGACCTGGGTTCAAACTCCAGCACCACATACACAACTAAGTGTCCAACACAAAGGCCAGATGAAAAACTCAATAAAGTTGATTATATCTCACTCTCTCCCTCTCTTAAAAAAAAAAAGAAAAGAAAAAAAACTCAGAATCATGGATCTTAGAGAAGGGACTCTCACACTTTAATTTCTTCATATTTCAAGAGCAACTTGAGGTCCAAAGAGTTAAGTGACTTATCCAGGGTCATTCACAACAAGGAGCACAAGACAACCTAAAAACTTATATACTCACTCAAAAAGTAAAATACGTAAAGAGAGAATGAGAAATTCTGACACACTGCTGGGTGTGTGAAGTGTCTGCCATGGGTGGAGTTTGATGGGCAGGACATTTAAGTTCTGTGGGAACATGTGTCCAACTCAGTAATGAGAGGAACAGTCACAATTTTTGGAAGACTAAAAATGTTTTTCCCCTTTGGTAACTATTTTCCTGAACAAAAGCTGTTTCATGAAAATTTAGAATACTCCCTATATGCCAAATGGGTCACGGCTCCTTAGCTTCCAAGTTTTAATGATAATTCTGATTTTCTTTCCCCTAGTAATTAAGAACCTTCCACTAAAGCTTAATTTCTAATTTAATAAGTTCAAATTGCCATCCTTTTTTTCATCATTTTATTTAATCAATGCTGCTTTTGTTCAATCACAAAAAAGAGGTTAAAACAGACAATCAAACTGTGATATTTAATGTGCTATCATACATGATATGGTCTAACCTTATCTTCAAACTGGAGATGCTTACAGAGAAACAGAATACAACTGGGTCCTTACTATGCAGAAGTTTATTAAGCTTTAAATACTAAAAGTGGGATTTAAAATGGTTTGTTATTATTAGCCAACTAAGAAACATAAAGAGGCTACCTAGCCTCCAATTATAGACCATTTTCTGATCATTTGATTCATATTTTTACCAAGGAGGCACCAAGAAGCAGAATGATTTTTTTTTTTCACTGCCAGAGTGGAACCATACAGACAGGTTTTCCAAATCCAGAAAGATAATTTAATCTGCTTAAAAGAACAGAGGCTGGAGCAGTTGTTCAGTGGTTATGGCGCTTGCCTGTCATGTGTGAGGACCTGGGTTTAAATCCCAACACCACATATACAACAAAGTGTCGGAGCAGTGAAAGCCACATGAAAAACTAAATAAAATTGATTCTCATTCATTCTCTCTCTCTCTGTCCCTCTCTCTTAGGAAATAATAGGGGGAAAAACAGACTGTTTATTATAACATCAACAAAAAATACAGAATTTTTAAAAATATCAAGAAAAACAGTGCTCTGGTTCCACCACTATCCTGTGTGCCTTTAAGCCAGACACTTAACCTTTTCAGAGCTTTGCTGATTTGTTTTCTGATTTATAAAAATTATAGTAACAATGTAATATCCCAGCACCCAAACTCAAGATTCCTCCTTATCATCATCACATGGTTCTTCCCTCATTCCCCGGAAGAAAGCAAAGAAGTGAAATGCCTTCTTCCCAAACTCATCACTAAATATGTTACTGTAATACCCTCTCTGCAATAATTTTGAGATTTTAGAAATTTGAAAAACGATCTGCTTCTTATAAAGACACCAGAAACCATAAACAGTAAGTAGAGCACTAGAGGTGTGGAAAAGGAGGCGTGACAGAAAGGAAATGAAGGGGACCAATGGGTGGAAAGAAGAGCTAACAGCCCCAGAAGAGAGACGAGCTCAGCCCAGGGCAGTGCATAATAGAGGAATGGTATCTGCCAATTCTACAATTATCAAAGTACACTTAGCTTCAGTGAAGCTGCACAATCCATTACTACATTCTAAAACAAAACCCTATCCAAACTAATTTTCATTATGGCTCATTTGGCAGCAAAAATCACATCTCACTTGAACTGATATGACTATTTATAGTCTTTATCACATTTTAGTGTGAATAATCATTTTTTTGCTATAGAAATATAAATCTTTTAAATATAGGACCTTGCCCTCAACTCCACTGGAAAACGTGTTTAACAGCAAAAATTTTAGTGTATTTGATTACAAAGTGTGGCCCCAGACCCTGCTGGGTTGTTAAAGTATCAAGTTATTAGCCTTCTAAAATCAGAAAGAAATTAAATTTTCCAAATATATCTGGCTCCAAATATTTTAAGAGATTATAGATTCCTATATACTAAAATTGATTTCATATTCAACCCTGCAAAGGGTTTAATTTGTCTCTGTGCTTGGAGAACTGATATGATACACAGGAAGAAAAGCTACATAAAAGTGTTACATAACAGTAGGCAGCGCCTAGCACAGGATCTTGAATGGTACAGATGCTCCAACAACCAGAACTAGATTATGCATTAAGTGGGAAAATGAATAGCATAGAAGTGATTCTTTCAAGAAACCATACCTGAAAGGGATAGATGTATTACAAGTTGTACCTTTAGCAAGGCTCTAAATATACTGAGGAAGTGTTAAAATTTAAAATGGCAGAAGAACTGGAAGAGGAACTGACTGTGAAGAATGGGGATGACGATATGACTGGAATAAAGGAAAAGAAATCCTGATTAGAAAAGTGGATTTGAGGTGCTGGAACAGTGGCTCAGTGGTTAGAGCACTTGCCTGGCATGCGTGAGGACCTGGGTTCAAACCCCAGCACCACATACACAACTAAGCGTCAGAAAAACAAAAACCAGATGAAAAAATAATAAATAAAACCGATTCACCTTTTTTGTCTGGTCTTTTTTTTCCTCTTCCTTTTTTTTTTTTTTTTAAGACAGAGAGGGACAGTGAGAGAAAGAGAATCAATTTTTTAATTTAATTTTTCATTTGGTTTTCATTGCTCCCACACTTAGTTGTGTATATGGTGCTGGGGTCTGAACCCAGGTCCTCGTGCTTGCAAAGGCAAGTGCCATTAACTGCTGAGCTCCAGCCCTTTGTCTTCAAAAGAAGAAAAAAGAAAGAAAAAAAAGCATTCCCCTGGTAGCTCTACTCAGAAAAGGCTAAGTACAGATTAGAGACAGGCCAGATTAGTGTGGTGATACGAGATAACAAACAAACATGAATGATTTTCTTCTTGAACATGAATAAAGATGAATGAAATAGAATGAAAAAATCCAGAAATAAATCTTTACATTTATGGTCAAGTAACTGCAACAAAGGGTGTTAAGGCAGTCAATGGGGAATGAACAGTCTTTACAAGAAATGGTGCCGAGACAACAGAACAAGACTGAACACCTACTTCATATCATACGCAAAAATTAATTCAAAGTAGATGAAATACCTAACTAATACAGAGCTAAAACTATAAAACAACTCAGAAAAAAAAAAGTAGAAGTAAACTTTCATGTCTTGGGGCTAGGCAATAGCTTTCTTAGCTATGACACCAAAAGCACAGTATAGCAAAAGAAAAAACAGATATATTAGGCATCACCAAAATTAAAAACATTTGCATTTCAAATACTAAACTCAAGAAAGAGAAAAAACAGGCCAGAGGTGTAGCTCAGTGGTAGAGGGCTTGCCTAGCATGCTTAGGCCCTGTGTTTGAGCCCCAGCACTACAAAACAAACAGTTTGCTTTGAGCATCAAAAAGAAAGAAAAACAATCCACAGAACAGAAAAAAATATTTGCAAATCATATCTGATGATGGGATACTTGTATCAAGAATTAAAAACTTGGAGCTGGGGGCTGGAGCGGTGGCTCAGCGGTTTCGGCGCTTGCCTGGCAAGCACGAGGACCCGGGTTCAAACCCCAGCACCACGTACACAGCTGATTGTTGGAGCAAGTAAAACCATGTGAAAAACTAAATAAAGTTGTTTCTCTCTTTCTCTGTCTCTTTCACTGTCCCTCTCTCTTTAAAAAAAAAAAAAAAAAAACTTGGAGCTGGAGCTGTGACTCAGTGGTTACAGTACTTGCCTGGCATGCCCAAGGAAGCGGATTCGAACCCCAGCACCACATACACAAGGTGTCAGAGCAACAAAAGCCACATGAGTAACTAAATAAAATTGTTTCTCTCTTTTTCTCTCTCTCACTGTCTCTCTCTCTTTTTTTTCATGGCTGAGGACCAAACTCAGGGCCTTGCGTGTGCGAGGCAAGCACTCTACCACTGAGCTAAATCCCCTGTCCCTCTCTCTCTTAACAAAAGAAAAAAAAAAAAGAATAAAGAACTCTTACAATTAAATGATAAAAAGACAAATAACCCAATTTAAAATGGGCAAAAGATTTGGATGGATTTTTCCAAAGAAAACACAAAAGGTCAACAAGCACATGAAAGGATGTTCAATATCATTAGTCACTGAGGAAATGCAAATCAAAACTTATCATGAGGTATCAGTCACACCCACTAGGATGGCTCTAATAAAAAAAAAAAATAAACAACAAGTGTGGGTGAGGATGTGGAGAAAGTATAAACCGCTGTTGGTGATGTAAAATGGTAACAGCCTAACAGTTCCTCAAAATGCTCAGCGAAGGGGCTGGAGTGGCTGCTCAGCAGTTATGGTACTATGCACAAGTCTGTGGGTTCTAACCCCAGCACCGCATACACAACAAAGTGTCAGAGCAATGAAAGCCACATGAAAAACTAAATCAAACTGATTCTTTCTCTTTTTCTTTCACTGTCCCTCTCTCTTAAAAAAAAAAAAAAACTCAGCAGAATTAACATACAATACCAGAATTCCACTTTAGCGTATACACCTAGAAGTGAAACACATATCCATACAAAAATCTGCAAATGAGTATTCCTAGCAAGATTATTTTTAACAGCCAAAAGTTGGAAATAACTCAGTGTCCATAAACTAGTGAAATGATTAAAATGTGGTATATATCCATAAGACGTAATATTATTTAGCAATAAAAAGGAATGAGCACTGATTCGTGCTATAGTACAGATGAACCTTGAAAACGCAGTGAAAGGCAATTCAAAAAGACATGCTCTACGATTCTATTTAAAGAAAATACCCAGAATAGACAATTCCATAGAGACACAAAATGAATTGGTGGTTGTCCAGGGTTGGGGGTGAGGGAAATGAAAAACAATATTAGTACGTATAGGGTTTCTTTCTGAGGTTATGAGACATTGGGTACAAAATGAGAAAGTGCTGACGTCTTTGAACATATTAAAAAAAAAACAAAAACACTGAACTAAACAGGCACAGCAGCACAAGGCTGTAATCCCAAGTGACTGGGGAAGCTGAAGCAGGAGAACAAGTTCCAGTTCAGCCTCAGCAACATAGCAAGACTCTGCCTCAAAAAGAAAGGAGAGGAAAAAAAAGAAAACAACAGATTGGGGGTGCGGAGAGTTGGGGATGTAGCTCTGGTAGGTAAGGCACCCTTGGTTCAATCCTTGAAAAAAAAAATTGAACTATACATCTTAAATGGATGAATTACACTTCATATCTCAGAGTTGAAATTATCATTAAAATTTGATAAAATAACGTCAGCCATTCAGACAAAACTGAGGAAATCAAAGATAACTTTGAGGTTCCCAGAATGGACAACTGTTCAAAAGGAATGGAAATGTCAGAAGTGAAAAGGGGAGGACCAGTCGATAAATTGTTGACTCTGTGTGAGAACTCACGAAAAATGTTTTCAGCCACTCTTTTTATTATATATGGACATATAGGAGCACATCAGTCACAATATTTTACCTATTAATATAAAAAAAGCACTAACACTTAAAAAAGAACAAAGCCAAATCCTAAGCAAACTGACCTTACGCTCAACTCCTCCCCCAATCAAAAAGTTGTTAATTTGTAGATTAGCAAATAAAGCTACAATATTTATTTGGAGTTGGCTCCTGGTAATAACCTTATTGGTTGACAATAACCCTAAGTATCTGACAAGTCTGAACTATGACTCATCAATAACATTTTCAGAAATGACACACCCAAACTCAAATTACTGACAAGCAGTTAAGAAATCTAAAAAAAAATTTTTTTTTTTTTTTTTTTTTTATAGCAAATATAGCTACAACTAGCATTCAAATGGGTACCTAAAAACGGCTTATGGTCTGAAGTAAGAAAATCTACACTGACAAGAAAAACAAAAGTATACATTACTTAACATTAATAAAGTTGATAATTCTGTTTCTCAATTTTAGACTCAGAGAAGCAGTCAAAAGACCTCTCTACATTCCAAGGAGGTACAAAAACAAGTCACCATTTTTTGTGCCTTAGTTTTTAAACTTGATAAGGATAACATTATCAAATGAGTTTAACAACTACTTCAAATAATAATAAAGCTCACATTCTGCACAGTAAAATGAAAATCTAAGGATATCATCTATATCTCTTCCATTACTGTCACACTGAAGCACATTTTTAAAAGTAAGATGCACCTTATATTCAGTAATCTTGCCTTAGAATGAATGAAAAAAAAAGAAGGAAGGGGGAGGAAGCTGTTAAATCTTTAAATCACACCAATAAATAGGGACATTCATGAAAAACCAGTAAAACTCTGGAAAAAGGTCCACCAGGTTGAACTGATTTGTCTGTTCTCAAGGAAGTTGATACAAATATTCAACTGTGTTATGATTGAGAGTATTAATGAGGCAAAAGACAAAGACCTGTAATTAACAGCTGTATTAATCCACAGGGGCCTGGTTCCTGGATCCTGACCGCTATGAAAATCTGCAAATGCCCAAGTCTCTTCTGTAAATGGCATGGTAACCTATACACACTCTCCTATACACTTTAAATCATCTCTAGATTACTTAAAAGACCTAAGATAATATAAATGCTATGCTTCAGAAAGTCACTCTGTTGTTGTATTTATGAATGTCAAGAAAAAAATCTACATGTTCAATACAAATGCAATGTTTTTCAAATATTTTTGATCCATGTTTAAATCTTCAGATGCAGCTAACATGGAGAGCCAACTATAAATGAAATCAATCATGAAGTATTGACTAAGTGCTTTGTATGTCCCCATCCCAAAGCCCTTAGTAGTGGAGAATAACTATCAGCATATTAGCTGGAACGTATAGCCTAATATAACCCTCGCAACTCAAAATCTAAATTCTACTAGCTAGTCCAAGAGTGGAATGAAAATTCCCTGCTCTGAAAAGGCAGCAATGGAAACTGTTCCTAAGTTAAGCAATGAGACTTAATGACTTAAAAAATAACATTTACTGGCTACTTACTGCATGTGAGGTTAATATTCTTTTTTCATGCATTAACTCACCTTCATAAAGCAGGTTTTATGTCTAGAAAACTGATGCAGAAGGCAATTAAGGAACTTGCCCAAGATTACATAGCTGGCAAAGAGCAGGTAAATGATATGAAAAATGTAGGAAAGAAATAATCAAAGATTATGTCAGCATTTCAAATTTGGGAAATTCAGGGCACAGGAATAAAAAAAGAAAATTATGGTGGGATAGGAAGATTGGGAGGGAGCGAAGAGATAATGGGTCCAGACATGTGGAGTCTGAAAGGCAAATCCGAGATAGCCAGCTGACAGTATCAGGGCACTGTGCTCAATTTTGGAAGCTATTTGCAAACAGGTGAAAGGTGATGGCATGCAAGAACACATTCCTTACGGGCGAGTCTGGAGAGAACTAAGCCTTGAACAACACACAATAACCAAGAGCAGGGGAAAGCAGCCAGGAAAAACAGGAGATAAGACAGAGCAATTTCCCAACTGGTGCACCCACATACGCTCCCTTCAGCCCTGAGAAGAACCAGCATTCAGGGCTGGTCACCTTCACTCTGCAAGCTTTCCATGAAAAAAATAATTCTTGCATGCTACAACATGAACAAATATGGAAAAGTACCAAGATACAGGATCCGAAAGTCAAAGGAAGATTGAAGATGAGGTGATTTGAGTCACAGACGCTGCTGTCCTCAAGAAAAACAAATGACAACAGAAACAGTACCACAGGTGGTATGCACAGAGCCACAGCAGTGTTATCAATTAGGCTTTCCCCTTCCAACTGCTTCCTTCAAATAACTGTCACTGAATAAGGAACAACTTGTAGAAATAGGGATGATGGACAAATATTTTAATCCAAGGAGAAAAGAACAATTGAAGGAATATATAAATGACACAAGTGCAGTGGTTTTTGGAAGATGCTCCTGAACGAATGTAGGAAACAACTTAGAAAATTCCAAAGTGTGTGACAACCCGCACACGCTTCACCTGTGACTGTTCCATCAGTTCCAAACCTCTTTTATCACCTACCTTTCTGAGGGAAGCTAATCCCCATTTCAGAGAAGAATCTAAATCAGAGTTCAGCTGACACCTTGCAAAGCAAAGTGAAAATATCTAAATCTTCAACAAGTTCCAAATGTGTGGGGCTGGAGCAGTGGTGGCTCAGCGGTTTCGGCGCTTGCCTGGCAAGCACGAGGACCCGGGTTCAAACCCCAGCACCACGTACACAACTAAGTGTTGGAGCAACTAAAGCCATGTGCAAAACTAAATAAAGTTGTTTCTCTCTTTCTCTGTCTCTCTCACTGTCCCTCTCTTTAAAAAAAAAAAGTTCCAAATGTTTTTAAGTATTTACTATATTAACTTCTTTTATTTTCTGGTACCAGAGACTGAACCCAGGGGTGCTCAACCTCTAAGCCACATCCCCAGCCCTTTTTAATTTTGAGACAGGGTCTCACTAAATTGTTGGGGCTGGCTTTGAACTTGCAATCCTCCTGCCTCAAACACTAGGATTGTAGGCTTGCACCACCATACCTGGTTTATATTAACTTTTTAATCCTCACAGCAAAACTACAATGCTGAGTTACCATTTTCAGGTGTGGAAACTGAAGCAAATTTAAATCAACTACCCAAATTCCCACAACCTGAGAATGGTAAGAGGATCCAAACTCAAGCAATCTGATTAAATACAGACATGACAAGTGTTTTAATAGATGAAATGACAGAGAAAAACCTGCTCAAATTAAGTTGGTGAATCATCTGAAAGAGGAGGAATCAATGAGAAAAGCAATGTTATATACTCTGCAACAAAAAGCAACAAGGAGGTGGGAGGCTGCAAGGTGAGAGAGCAGGTCAGAGTTTGGTTCCTTAAGAGTTAGAAATTTAACTCATGTTACTAGACCAACTTTCTCATTGTCCAGGGTCTAGTCCCCACCTCCACAGATGACTGGGGACAATCGACCCTTAGATCTCCGGGTCAAGCTGAGTTTACTCATCATGATCTCTTCCATAACCATCCATTTACCCTCAAAGGCTGCAAGGTCATTGTTTCTAATTGCTGTGTAATATTCCATGGTATAAATGTACCACAGTTTTTGGATCCATTCTTCCTGTGAGGGACACCGGGGTTGTTTCCATAGCCTAGCAATGGTAAATTGTGCTGC
>PVKS010006233.1:0-42107 GCA_004027875.1 Aplodontia rufa
ATCAAAATAGGAATGAAGACCAATGGAATAAAATAGACCACTCTGAGACAAGCCCACAAATCTTTAAATGTCTGATCTTTGACAAAGGGAGTCAAAATGTAACATGGAGGAGAGACAATCTATTCAACAAATGGTGCTGGACAAACTAGACAGCTACTTGCAGAAAACTGAAATTAGATCCTTATCTTTCACCATGCATGAAAATCAAATCTAAA
Source organism: Aplodontia rufa (assembly GCA_004027875.1). Lineage (NCBI taxonomy): Eukaryota > Metazoa > Chordata > Mammalia > Rodentia > Aplodontiidae > Aplodontia > Aplodontia rufa. Next base: position 216 of record PVKS010006233.1, read on the forward strand.
TGGATCAAGGAATTAGGAATTAAACCAGATACCATACAACTGCTAGAAGAAAAATTAAGACCAACAGTACAGCATATGAGAGCTGACAAAGACTTCCTCAACAGGAATCCTAAAGTGAAAGAATTATAGGGAAAAAAAATCAATGAGTGGGACGCCATTAAACTAAAAAGTTTCTGTACAGCCAAGAAAATAGTCAAAACAGTCCAGAGACAAACTACAGAATGGGAGAGAATCATGGCCTTTTGATCTCTGTGGGGGACTAATATCCAAAATTTACAAAGAACTCAAAAAACTCAATAACAAAAACACAAACATCCAAACAATATAATGGGCCAGAGAGCTAAACAGAAATTTCTCAAAAGACGACCTTGAGCAAGCCAATGAAATGTATTCTAAAGTGTTCTAAATCACTGGCAATCAGAGAAATGCAAGTCAAAACTACATTAAGATTTTCACTCCAGTCAAACTGGCAAAGATGAAGAATACAAACAATAACAAATGCTGGAGGGGTTGTGGGGGAGATAGGAATGCTAGCACACTGTTGGTGGAATTGCAGCTGGTCCAGCCGCTCTAGAAAGCTGTGTGGAGAGTCCTCAAAAAATTAGGATTGGATCCAACATATGACACAGCTATTCCTCTTCTGGATATTTTCCCAGAGGAGTTAGAATCACCACATTACAGCAATACAGCAAAATCCATGTTCATAGCAGCTCGATTTACAAGAGCTAAATTATGGAACCAAGCCAGATACCCCACACTGGATGAATGGATCCAAAAGCTCTGGTATAAATATACCATGGAGTTCTACTCAGCTATTAGAAACAATGATATTGCATCTATTCAAGGTAAATGCATGGCATTGGAAGAAATCATGCTGAGCGAAGTTAGCCAAACACAGCGTCAGAGGCTGAATGATATCCCTCATTTGTGGAGGCTGGACCTAAACCCAGCCTTGGGAGTAAGGTAGACAAACTCATGCATTAAATCCATAGAACAAAAATACAAAATGTTAATATTTATGAGATATAGTTGCAAGATACTTCATAAGACATTTGAACAAGCTATGTTGCATACCTCTACAAAAATGTAAATGTTTAATCCTATTGTCAAATACTTTGAAGAATAACAAGGGATGATAGGGAGGAAGGAGAAGGGGAAATGTTGGAACTGAAATAAATCAAGGTATATTCCAAACAGTTATAAATGTCACTGTACATACTATAGCCATATATATATATATAATATTCTTAAGAATAAGAATTATGTCACTATATTTGGGTTTTTTAGGAACAATATAGGATCGAGAAGAAAGGCAAATCATTAGGGGATGGGAGGGGTGTGGGGGGATATTGAACAAATTGTATTGCTGATTTGTGTGCATCTAGGAATATGTGACAGCTAATCCCATCATTATGTAAAACTATAATGCACTAATAAAAAATAAATTGAAAAAAAGAACAAGTAAAGAAAAAATCCATACCTCAAAATGAATTAAATTCATGCTTGTGTTTACAGAGCGTCAAAGAAAGTCTGTTTTCCATCACTGCTGCAGTATATTTTGTGGGAATTTGTGGGAAACTCAATGAAAAATCTTCAGCATTTGTTTGTAGATGGTGACCAGAAGAAACTGGAAATAAATTTGACACTCCTAGTCAGGAGAATAAAAACACTGCAAATGAAAAAGAAATTTGAGATCTTACATGTTAAAAGATATAAGTTGAAAAATAACATGTTTAAGTATCTAAAATGTGCTAAAACCCATAAAACACTGCTTGCTGGAAGACAGTGCAAAATACTGGTCATGAGCTGGGCTCTGTAGTCAGATGGTGCCTATTGTGACTGCCAACGCTCTTACCCACAAGCTCAGTAATCTAAGGATTACTAACTCTCAGTTTCCTGAGCTGAAAAGTTAATGGTAAAGTGAATATAAAATTCATAATAGTGGATATATAAATTTAACAGGTGATTAGACATACCAAAAAGAGAAATTCTGAAATTGAAGAAAGGTCTGAATAAATTATCCAGATGGCAGTACAGAAAAACAGAAGTATAAGAAGTTACATAAAATTAAGAGACAGCATGGAGAAAGTCTAACATGTTAGAGGAGAGATTGTGACTGTTATTAAACAGATGAAGAACTTCTAACTTCAGATTCAAGACGAATATATGCCAAGTAATATTAACTTTAAAAAGTATACTCTGAGACAGCATTGTGAATCAGAATCCCCCAAAGACAGAGAGAAAAGCAGTCTGCCCAAAATCAAGACACATTTATCTGTAATGAGTGACAATTAGAATGGCAGATAACTTCCTCAAAGCAAGAATGGAAGCCAGCTAACAAAGGCATGATCACTACAAAGTACTGAAATAACTATCAACCAAGAATTCTATATGTCCTGTATTAGTCACTTCAGGCTGCTATTACAAAGTATTGTTGTCAGGTGTCTTATAAACAACAGATACTTATTTCTCAATCCTGGAAGCTAGAAATCTGAGATCAGGTTGCCACCATGATTTGGTATAGAGAGGGTCCTTTTCCTGAGTTGCTGACAATCAACTTCTCATTGTATCCATACATGGTAGAAACAGGGCTTGAGAGCTCTCTGAGGTCTCTTTATATAGGCACGAATCCTACTCATAAGGACTCCATCCTTGTGGCTATTGCCTCCCCAAATGCCCCATATCCTAATTCCATCACATTGAAGGTTAGGATTTCAAAATATGCTTTGGGGGAAAGACAAAATATTTAGTCCATAAATCATGTTTGAGGTCATTTTTTACATTGAAATATGCACTCAAAAATGGTAAATATCACTAAAATGAAAAATTTCATCACAACACCATTTAAAAAATAATGTACCAGAAATCATTCAGGGGATGAATCATATAGTATATGAATTATATCTCAATAAAACTGCTTTTAAAAAGGCAAAAGTAGGGGCTGGAGCAGTGGCTCGGTGGTTATGGTGTTTACCCGGCATGCACAAGTACACAGGTTCAAACCCCAGCAACCTACGTACACAACTAAGTGTCAGAGCAACGAAAGCCATGTGAAAAACTCAATAAAAATTGATTCTCTCTCACTATCCTTTTTTAAAAAAAGGCAAAAGTAAAATGTTTTCAAACAAAATTCAGCAAATCCCTACCAGAAAAAAATCCTCAAGAATGTACTTTAAGACAGAAACAAGTGGTAAAATATGTGGGTAAACATAGTTTAAAAAGCAATAAAATATTTCACAACAATAACTAATTGGAAGAGTAGATACGAAACTAACTTTAAGCTTTAATGTAATTTCTAGGGAGCCCAACTAGAGGTAGACTGCATATATTTCACATTAGTAAAAAAATTAATTTATTTTTAAAATGGAAACCAAAAAAAGCATCAATAAAAGTGGTAGAATTATCTCCAAATATACAGCAATTGTCTTTTTTTCACTTTCTTTTTTTTTTATTAGAAGTATATAGAAATACAATTGAGGGGGAAACATTATCAAACCAACAGTAATCAATGTATATATACTTTGTTATCTAGGTGTAATGCCAAAACATGGATGACCATCTTGGGTTTCACCTGTTGCTGTTTCCCCCAGAACTCATGCATTAAATGGGTATCTCGTGGAGGAATGACATCGGCTTCTGGGATGGTTCCCCCATATTCCCACTCTCCAGTCTCCTAGGAGTTCTTCATCCACCCTCCCCCTCTCCTCTTCCCCCTCTCTAAGCCTCCAAGTATCCTAGGGAGCCATCCCCCTATTCCTCTGAGAGTCATTCAATTTGAGGTATTGTTAGGTTAGCCATCTACCCTAATGCTTCCCCATATATTCTAGCATTCACAGATGAGAGAAACCATTCGGCCCTTTAGTCCCTGAGATTGGGATACTTCACCTAGCATAATTCTTTCCATCTCCATTCATTTGAAATCAAAAGCCATAATATTGTCTTCTCTAATGGCTAAGTAGTATTCCATTGTATATATGTACCAAAGTTTTTGTATTCACTCGTTGAGTGAGGGGCATCTGGGTTGGTTCCATAGTCTAGCTATAGTAAATTGAGCTGCTATAAACATTGATGAAGCCATATCACTATAATACGCTGATTCTAACTCTTTTGGGAAAATACCCAGGAGTGGGATAGCTGGGTCGTAAGGTGGTTCCATCCTTAATTTTTTGAGGATTCTCCACACTGCTTTCCATAGTGGCTGAACCAGTTTGCAGTCCCACCAGCAGTGTAACAGAGTTCCTCTTTTCCCACAGCCCCTCCAGCATCTGTCGTTGTTTGTATTCTTCATTTTTGCCACTCTATTGTATTAAATATAAATTGCCTAAATGTTACACTTAAAAATAGAGATTAAGGCTGGATTCTTAAATAACCTATATACTGCTGATAATGGATACATAAAAATACAAAAACAGAAAGATACAAGCATATGCACTACTAAAGATAAAGAGTGATATTCATGATTAAAAAGTCAGTCTACCATAAGTATAAAACTTCATAATGAATTTCATCATCAGAAACACGTAATTCTTTAATAAATGCAAATGTAGGATGAAAATAATTTTTAGATTTTATATATACAGAAAAATAGAACTATAAAATTCATATTTTCAAGGAATAGGAAAATTGACCCAAATGCTGAACAATGCAACAAATCAACAAATTTTGAAGACTGAAATTATTGTATTTATTTTGGCTTATGGTTTCAGAGACTCCAGTCTGTGGTCATGTGGCCCTGTTGCTTTGGGCCTTTTGTGGCACAAAACTATGGCAGGAGGCATTTCAGAGATTTTTTTTTTCACCTCATGGTGACCAGGAAACAAAGACAGAGAGGAATGGGCTGGGGTTCTAGCATCTCCTTTAAGGACATATACCCATTGATGGATCTGCCTTCTTCCGGGCCCTAACTATAAAATGTTCCACTACTTTCCAATAGTGCCACAGTCTGGCAATGAAGCCTTGAGCCTGCTGGTCTTTGCGGGGACACTTAAAATCCAAACTGTACCAATCAGAAACTCAACAAGGATAGCAAAGTTTCAAACCAATTCTATTTATGGACATAGATATAACAATCACACTAAATATTAACAACAGAATCTAGACATATATTAAAATTATAGTGATCATGACTTAGATTTCCATAACCACCCTTACCCCCAAATGCAATACTGGTTTAATATTGGAAATCAATTAATGTAATATGCCCCATTGACAGATTAAAGGATGAAACCTATACAAATCCTCTAGAAATGCAAACGTCATTTAAGAGTCAACATAAGCTTATGGTTAAAACAAGCAAACAAATAAAACTGCTTTGGCCATCTAGGAACAGAAAATAACTTCACTTAACATGATCAAAAGTTTTCTAGAAATACTCTGAAATATGGTCAAAGCTTTCTCTTTGAAATCAGGAACAAGATAATGGCTATTATCCCTACTTCTGTTCAGCACTGAGACAGAAAAAGAAATATCAGCTTCACACTTACGTGGTAAAGATATTTTTGATCTTTCCAGAAATATGTTAAGGTCTGTTTTTTAAAGACAGAATCAATTTTATTTATTGTTCAATGTGACTTTCATTGCTCCGACATTTTGTTGTGTACATGGTGCTGGGGTTTGAACTCCTGTCCTCCTGCATACCAGGCAAGCGCCATAATCGCTGAGCCACCGCACCAGCCCCTATGTTAAGCTCTTTTTTTTTTTTTTTTTTTTTAAATAGTATGGGCTGGAGCAGTGGCTCCGAGGTTTTGGCACTTGCTGGGCATGCAAGTTCAAACCCCAGTGCCAAGTACACAACGAAATCTCAGAGCAACAAAAGCCACACGAAAAACTAAATAGAAATTGTTTCTCTCTCTTTCTCTCTCTCACTGTCCCTCTCTCTTTAAAAAAAAAAGTAATCATAAAAAAGAAAAGAAAAAAATAATCACAAATACTTCCAAAGATAAGCAATATAGAGGAGAATCAGGATAATAAAATCTACTATAAAGGGCAAATAGAGCAGAAAGTAGAATTATTCTTTGATCTAAATAGAATACCAAAGTCTGAGAGTGAATCCTAAAACATTAAAAATCACAAATTACAGTACATATTTGGAATGTAAGGTGGCACTCCAACCGACAGGAATATTTTTATCTGTTTTTAAATGAGTAAAATCTCTGTCAACCGCAAAAGGCATTCTGCTCCAAGAGAATAGCAATAGATCTCAAAAGCAAGGAAAAAATCAGCCCGGAGTGTCCTGCAAGCCAATTAGTAGGTGTCGCTCAGCTTTTTGGGTAATTGCTCTCAGAAGAAGCCTTCCAGAAGTTCCATAATCTAAGTACTCACTATTTTACAAAAGGGCAAAGCAAAACAAAGAAAAAGAGTGGGGAGTGACAAAATGCCCTCCTAAATGACAATACAGAAGACCAAATCTCATTTTCTTAGAAAAATAGATGACTGATGTGAGAATACTGGCAATGGCATTTGAGGATGCTCTCTAGCCGATCTAAATAAGTGCAAAAAATAAAATAAAAAGGAAAACACTATGTATCGTATAAAAAACAGCATTTATTTACACTTGAAAGGACGAAGAAATTGAGGAAAATGCATTTATAAATGAAGTAGTCTACTTAACCCATTTATGTTTTTCACAAAAGCATTCATGAAAGAAATTGTGCAACAAATATTTAACTTAGAATTACAGCTCTAAGGGTGCCCAAAGAATCTGTCCAATTCAATCTTACATCTTTAGAAAATTTTGAAATAATGCTGCTGCGTGCAGATGAAAACCTACTCCACTTCTAAGTAAAGGCCCACTAATACATATGTTATAAAAGGCCCAGCTTTAGTAAAATCTGTCATGGTGTCCAAAATATCTGCAATAAAAGACACAGCTATGAAAATACAGGACATTGAGAATTTCTGTGCAACACAACAAAGGAATTTACACAGGAGAAATGACAGTGGACTATTAGGTCAACAGCATCACAGTAACAGTACCCAACGCCGCACACATTCAAGTATGTACACCATTCTTAAGACATGGTTACAACAAAGAACATACACCCAGTTATTTTATAAACATCATGAAAAACAACAAAAGATAAAAATATTTTACCCTTAGATTTTGTAACAATTCCAAACCTGTATATTTGATTCACAATTTTTTATTGATTTGTACACCTTTAAAAATAGCATCAGTTTTATAAAAATACTGACAACGGCTCAACATTTCAAAGTCAAGTAATCTGTATCTACACTTCCTTGTCTGCATGTTAGAGCTCTCTTTCTTCTGCTCGGGTCACTCAAAGCAGCCGCCAGCACAGAGTCTCTAAGCAGCATCCCTGCAGCAGCGTCACATTCGGAAACTTCTTGTTCTCTGAAATGGCTGGAAAGGCTTTTTCAGTGCCCACAGGAGCAGCTGTGGTTTCGGTTTGGGTTTTTCAGGAAATAGAAGTGCTTCACTTTCTGGTGTAGGAAATCGTTCTTGGTAGACTTCAGGATAGGATTTCTGAAACTAAACAAGAAGTCCAACAAGAGTAAAAAAGATACAGACGAGCCACCAAGAAAACTGGGCAGTCAAATTTTAATGTAAGAGTTTTTGAGTCCATACTTCCCTGTTTTTATTTATTTTTATTAAACCAATTTATTTCAATGTCTATAGATCAAATTCATCTTTCCTGTAATCCAACCTTTGAATAAAGTTCTCCTTTAATCTTATTTCTTAAAATTTTCCCCACTGCCAAATGCCAATAGAGCTCAATTTAGAAATATTCAAAAGTGACTCCGACTTGAAAATAACTTAATTTCTACCCAGCTGAAGAAAGTCCAACTGTGTGCCACTTCCTCCAATTCAGCCCCACCAGCTTTTGCCTAAATAAAAAAGCAAACACTCCGGTGTACATTGTTTTCTGAGATGCTTAAAGGGAGGCAATATATTCTTCCTTTGGTCCTCACTACTGAACTCTTCTCCAAAATTACTGAGAAAATCACATCAATTGAAGCACCAACGGGAGCTCTGTGTGTAATCCTGTATACAGTATGTGACCAGGAATCCAGGTATGTACTAGGATTTAATTTTTAAAAACAAATACCATTTACCTAATGAATCTTTAGAATGGTCCACTTATTCTGAGTTGAAAACTATTCTCTGAAATGCTGCTGTGTGGCCTAACATAATAGGAACTAAAAACTTGATGCCCTGGCAAGACCTCAATTTGAAAGTAGCTACCTACAACCAATGGCTTTTAAACTCTAGACATTTTATGATTTCAATCTGATTTAACTTTCAAAAAAAACACAAAGAAATCTGCCCTCACAGTTTGCTTCTTTGAGGTAATTATTCGGCTGGCTTACATCATGCCACATATCAAAACAAAGGACAAATATATGCGAATTGTTCTATAAATGGAGAATTTAATAATTGAAAAAATACATCAGAAAATATGGATCTGGGAAACTGACCAAAGTGGTGTAATAATAAAACTTTTGGAATGTATGAACTGAATAATATACTATAAAATTGACTTCTCATCAGAAGATGAGAGTCACAGGACACCTATTACAACAGAGATAATGAGGAGAAACAAGTAAGAACATGGAGAAGAAAGCATGATTTACCAAGAATATCCTCATTACCTGCTTCAGTTTCTTCTTCTTCTCTTTGCTGGAGAGCTTGGCATCACTTATGACTTCCTCCAATAGGGCTGCTAGGGGCTCCTGAGAGCCATATGCTCTTTGGTATTCAAATTCCTCAGGACTAATTTGACGGCAAAATGAAGGAGCAGATAAAGTGATATCCATGTCAGCTCCTGGGTATTTTATCTGAGGCAAAAGGACAAAAATTAGTTTGGATGAATCATGGCATATATCTTAATAGGAATGTATGTCACCTTTAATTTGGTTTACAAAAACTATATTGAAAAATAAAGCTATATCCATAATATCAAAGTAATATCATTTAAAAACCATAGTTTTATACTATTTTTTTTATATTGGAGTGTTATGGTTTGAATGTGAGCTGTCCCCCAAAAGCTCACATGTAACTGTTCAGGAAGGCTGAGGTGAAATGATTGGGTTATAAAAGCCTTAACCCAATCAGTGAGTTAATCCTCTTATAGGGATTTACTGGCAACTAAAGGCTGGAGGGGTGGCTAGAGGAGGTGGGTCATTGGGACATGCCTTCAGGGTACATATTCTGTATCTGGCATGGAGTTTCTCTCTGCTCTGCTTCCTGATGTGACACCTTGAGTTCTGCTTATTGGAGCCAGGCCTGCTGCCATGATGTTCAGGCTCACCTAGACGCCTAAGGAATGGAGCCTGCCTTCCACGGATTGAGACCTCTGAAACCATGAGCCCTCAAATAAATTTTCCCTCCTAAAATTATTCTCATCAGGTTGTTTAGTTGCAGTGCAAAAAGCTGACTAAAACACAGAGATTGAACCCAGTGGTGCTTAACTCCTGGGCCGCATCCTCAGTCCCTTTTGTTTTTTAGAGACAAGATCTTGCAAAGTTGCTGAGTCTGGCCTCAAACTTGCAAGCCTCCTACCTCAGCCCCCTGAGTCACCAGGATTACAGACAGGTGTCACCATGTCCAGACAAGATCCATTTTAACAAACAAAAAAATCATATGCTCCTTTTAATAAGATCTAAAATTTAAACATAAATATAATGACCAAAACAATTTAAAACAGATATAATGTTGAACACACTGAATCACACATCTGGAGGGTCTGATTCTCCCTCCCTTGGGAATGGACAGAAGCTCTCACTTAGGTAAGCAGTTGTGCGGAAAGGTACCTTGACAGACCCCACCCACATTACTAGTGAGAGTCAAATGCAGACAAAGCACCAGGGAAAAGGGAGGGGGAGATATAAGAGGAAAAAGGAAGCCAAGGCCCATGCATAAATGAATATTCACTAACAACACTTAACTGCAGAGTCCAGAGTCTTTTTACAAGTATAGCACCCTATTGTTCTGTTCTACAATGAATAAAATTCCACTAATAATAATAATAATAATAATAATAGCCAAATTCACTACTTTGGCTATTAAAAAAAAAACAAAAACACATACTACCTTCCCAGAAGCCACAGCTAAAAATAAATCTGTAGACAAGAGGAATGATTACATTAAGCTCACACATCCTGTCCTCAAGATAGTTTAACAGGTCAATTAGAGACAACCTAAGACAGATAGACTGAAACCACAGAAGGGCTTACAGGACACATCTTTCTTTCTTTCTTTTTTTCTTTTAAAACAACAGGAAAACAGAAAAGGGCCAGGATAAAGGATGCGGCCAAGGTAGAGTGCAACAGCCACAAGCCTAGGGCATGAGAAAAACCCAAGACACCAAGAACTGAAGGGCACAAGAAGAGGGTGTGGACAAGGCCAATAGAATGCTTACGTCAAATCACTGCCCACCTCACAATTTATCCCAGGGTCAGCCCAGAAACTGCCCTTAAACAATTCACTGGAATAGTCCAGGCAACCCTGTGCATTTTCAGAGAAGCTCTGCTCAAATGAGATGTGACACAGGGGCTTAGTGGCCTATTCAAGAGAACAGATTGATCTCTAGGCTCAGTGCTTGACAATTCTACGGGGTACTCCCAAAAGAGAAAAAGTAATTGGACAATGAGTGGCTACCAATTTCACAGTGCACATCACAGCGGCTCTTCACAAGATCATATTTACTTGCAGTGGAATTAATCATCATAGCTCAGCCTTTCCAATCTTTAGGCGACAGCAAAGGGCTCACAAGGCTAAGCTGTTGCAATGCGTGCCTGGCTATGTACGCATACACGCACACCTAGTAAGCACGCAGAGCAACATAGTTCTCCATGACACTTCCTTGCAGACATTCAGCAAAGCTGTTTTTTTTTTTAATTTCATTTTTACTTTTTTAAAGTTTGGTTCATAAAAATATTGGCAAAAAAAGATCAAACTGTCAGTGAGAGTTTACTTTTCACTCATGAAAATGGCCAAGATGCTATAATATCAAAGTAGGCAAAGACACAAAGAAATTAAGACTTTCTTATGCCACTGACACAAATGTGAATTGAAACAACCAAAAGGAAATCTGGCCATACCCTATCGATGCTTAAAATAGGTTCATGGTCTTGACCAAGCAATGCTGTGCCTTAGAAAATAATCATGGATGAGTCAAAAATAATCTAGCTATAAAAATATTACAGTATCGCACACAAAACAAGAAAATAATACAGACAATCTAAACATCAACCAAAAGGTAACACTTAAATGAGCTATGGGTTACCATGTAATGAACAACACTGCTCGCTCTTTACATGTACTGAGCCATTCTATCCCCAAACAATTTGATGAGGCAAGTATTAACTCTTATTGTTCCCGTTTACAAATAAGAAAAATGAGAGATTGCGGCAGATGTTGACCCCGAGTGGCTTTATGTCACTTGCCTAAGGCCACACAGCTAATGAAAGGCACATTATGAATAAAACACATTTAGCTCCAAAGTCTGTGCTCTTGGCCACTCTGGTGTTACCAAAGAATATTTAATGATGTGAGAAATTTTTCATTATATTGTTAAGTAAAAGAAAGTAAGTTACAAAACAGGAAGGGAGGAAGGGAAGAAAGGAAAGGGATGAAGGCAGGAAAGAAGGGAGGGAGGTAGAAAGGAAAGAGGAAGGAAAGAAAGATGCACACACAAAAAATACCTAAAAGACTATGACACTAATTATGAACATTTTGGTATAATTCTCATATTTTTGGTGTATATTATATTTCCAAAATTTCTTAAGTATATTATGTTGATAACCATATAGCATACAATAGAGCCAAGTAGTCATTTCATAAGCTTTTCAATAATAGCAAGCACATGTAGTCCTTACCATGTGCCAAGACTTGTTTTAAATTCACTTAATCCTTACACAGTTTTGAGAAGCCGAGCAAGCTAACATGACTTTTCACTGCCAATTTTATAGGAATCACCAACAATATCCCCTCTTTTACCTGAACTCTTTGTAGATGAGCCACACGCTCCTCTATAGAGGTCTGCAAGGCCAAAGGGACTTTCAGAATTTCCTGGTAATTGTCCATCAGAAATGTCACCAACCTAGCAGCTAATAACTCATCCAAGTCTACTTCATCCTTGGAACACAAGATGCAACGGGAAAACGTCTGAACCATCTAAACACATGGGGTGGGGTAAGAAAACACAGATGAGTTGGTTCTTTCCTCCTCTGAAATGAGTGCAATTCAGTTGACAAAAAGAAGAGTGCATAACCCACCAGGCACCTGGCCACATTTGGCTGTCTCAGATGAGCCGATTATCTCAAAACCAGGAAAAACAAAGTCTGTATCTCCCCTTTAAAAGACTCGTAGAGCGATGCAAGTCTGAGGAACTTCTGAAAATTACTATCATCATGACTTGGATCGAGTAGCACTTCTTAAAATTGGTGCATAGTTGCTATGGAGAATTGTAGGCTTCATTGTGGCATAGTCATATGTACATAAAATGCTTTTAAAGTACGTTATAGTGATTTGGTCATATAATATCCTAATATCATCATTGATTTTTTTAAAAACCTGGTAACAGTCAGTGTGCCTCAACCATTACATCTTTTCCTGGTTAATTTATTCTCTCTAGAACTTGCAGTGTATATTTGACATTTGCCTTTGAACAAAGTTGTGGGACTTTAGAAGAAATATATTATATGATTAAATTCTCTTTATAGTAACCAGAAATATAAAGGCATACTTTCATAGAATTTATGTTAATGACTCAATTCTCAATACCACCCCCCACTAAAAAGGATAATAATTTTATTGCTGACAATCTTACTTCAAAACCTATAAGCATGAAGTCACATAATTCTGTTTAGTAAGACTTGATTTCATCAACACACTGCAAATGATACTTATCTTCACTCATATTTGTGGGTATAAAGAGACACACAAGCAGAGACTATTCTTGCCTGGAATTCCACCATGGAACCCAGGGGATCTGTGAGTACCTTGAAATTATATGGGGAATTTTGCATATACTTTCCATGGGGAATAAATGCAAAGTTTTCAACTTTTCAAAAAGATCAATTAGGCTCTCCCTCACACACAAAAAGAGGTCACAATGCCTAGCTTGTTAAAGAATCATTTAACATGCCTGTCTTGCTAAACGATTCTTCAATAAGCAAGTCATGGTGGCACAAGCCTATCATCCCATCCACTTGGAAGGTTGAGGCAGGAGAATCACAGGTTTGAGGCCAGCTTTTGCAACTTAGCAAAACCCTATCTCAAAATTTAACAAAAAGTACTAGGGAATAGAGCTCAGTGGTAACATGACCCTGGGTGCGACCCCCAGTATTTAAAAAAAAAAAAAAAAAACTTTCCGAAGAGCACTGAGGGCTCCTCTGATCTTACCCCAGGGGACCCCAGGAAGGGCCCCAGTGGTTTACCGGGACTTGGAAAGGACGCATGTTTCACTGAAGCACCAGCTGTGCTCCAGGAATATTTTTGAGGAAAACGAAGAGATTTTGTTAGAAAGTAAATTCTAAACAAAACCAAAAATGCATGCTTACAGAAGCAAGAGTATAAAGAGGGGGTTACAAGAGACTGCAAGTGGGGCAAGAGGGAATATGTTGGCCAGAGGGTAAGAAGTTCAATTTTGACAAACAGAATAAATTTAAGAGACCTAGTCCATAGTAGGGTGATCATAATTAATAAAAATGTACTATATATTTTGAAATTACTAAGATAATTTTTAAACATCTCACCACAAAAACATAAGTTGGTGAGTGATGGACATGTTAATTGGCTTGTCTTAATCTTTCTACAATGAATACATATATCAAAACATCAGACTATATAATTATTTGTCAATTAAAAATAAAAATAAATCAGTGTGAAAAAATACTGACATTACATAGCAGAATTCAAATTCAGCAGGTATTTTTAAGCAAAACTAAAAAACATCACTCATAAACCCTTAGACCATACCAAAAGATTCTCTCCTCTCCCAAGTTATCTAGTCTAACTGTGGATTATACTTCCTCCCTTTTTAATTCATTGTATATGCTACATCTCTCTTACTGGTTATAATAACAAAGGCTTTGCAATGCTTCTGTTCTGGAGTGGGGAAGAATGTTTCTTTCTTGATAAATCCCTTCCCCTTTCTATCCACCCTTCATTCTCCTTGTGTTGACAGTAGGTTCCCACTTAATGGTAAGACAGTGTACTACGATATCTCTGCACTCAGTATTTGTTCCCTACTCACTCTTTGCTTTCTGTGATGTTCTTTAAGACCCTTAGACACAACAGCAATTTGGCTGGCATGACTCTTAAGCATCGTACTGTGCATCTCCCACTGATGGCTACAACTAGTAAACTCGACCCAGTTTCATTTCATTCCAAAAACTCAAGCACATTAGATATTAACAATCAACTTACCAGTGTCCGGGTACCAAGGCCATCACACAGTGGTGGCATCTCTTTGTTCAAGCAGATCCTTGCCATCATCCTCATCAACAGCTGTAGCTTTCTCCTGTTTTCAGGAGGCAGGAGGAGGCAACAAATCTGAAAGGCTTCAACTGCCATTTTCTCTTTCTGTAACAAACCTGATTCAAAAAAGTTTCATCTTTTAAAATCTATAGCCTACTTGACTCTGTATGTTCACATTTTACAAAATAAATTACCAAAAGCGTTTCAAGATTTTTCAGATATTCAATTCTACCAAGTCAAATGAATACAGATCCATTGTTACTCACAAATCAGCACAGAAAGTGCAAACTATCAACCAGGTATGATACATAGAACAAACACAGCCTTTTCTCCCTCATTACTAGATAGATATTGGTGTTCACAGCACTCTTTCCCACTGAACCATAAGCAGTCTAAGTAACACTAACCTAACCCTCAACACGCACACTGTTAGTCCAAGATCGCACAAGCAAGAACTCGAATGCACCATCGCTGCCCTGCAACTCCCCATGTATTGTTTCCACATGATCAGCAGGGTCACCATCTTGCATGACTCACACAATAGGACTAAAGCTCCCAGTCAGTCCAGTCCATTTTCAAATAGCTCTGCTGCTTCTTAATAGCATCTGTCAACCCTTCCACTTAGGAAGGGTTAGCTGATTCAATCGTGTTATGTGCCATCCATCCTTGCTCAGGAGTGATTTTGTTAAAAACTAAAGTATTCTAATATTGTGCTCTTCTCCTCCATGTGTGCCCCTGAACACATAAATCCAAGCCCTCTAATGAAACGAAACTGCTTCCACCAAGTTATTTGTTCTATATCCAACCTTTTCAAGTTCTCACTAATCTTTGTCTTGGAGGCAAAAACCATCTTTAACATGAATGTTTACTGACCATCTATGATACCAGAAACTATGATAGGTCCTGGAAATGCAACAATATCTGAAGCCTTTTCCTTTGAAAGGCTGAGAGGAGACCTATAAGCAAATAATTGACAAAATGTGAGAGGTCCTGCAAGAAACATCAGTAGTGACACATTAGGGAACTCTAAGTCACTCACTCACTGTGACTGCAGCATAGGCTGAGGGGGTGAGGGCTTGGTGCAAGTCAAGCTAGAAAAGTTGGTAGAGAAGAGGTCCTAGAAGAACTTGCATACCAGACTAAAAAGCTTGGGTTTCATCCCAAAGGCAATGAATGTATGTGGAAGGTAAAGGGGAAGCAGAAAAGTGAGCTTGTCTTATTCTTTTCTTTTTTTCTTTTTAACATTTTTCTGGTGCTGCGGATCGAACCTGCAGCCGTGGCTCCTGCTAGGCAACTACTCTACCAACTGAGCTACAGCCCCAGTCCCAGACCTTTATACACAGGTTCTGAACCTAGATGTACACAGCAAATGCTGCTGTTGGATATCATCACAACCATCTATATAGATCTGCTTTCAATTCTACCTAATTAAGTCCATAGGAAGAAAAAGGCTTCTGCCTGCATTTTAAGGGACTCATTTATCCAATAAATATCGATTAAATCCTGCTTATAGTCCAGGAACATTTTAAGGGACATGCAGTGAGGAATAAAACAAAATCCCTGTGTGGATCACTGGAGCTGGCTTTCCAAGAGACAGTAAAACAGATACTGAAACATGATGCCAGGTAGAATGATGCTATGGAGAAAAACAAAGCAGGAAAGGAGCTGGGAAATAAGGGACATGCTCAGAAAAACACTTCCAGTGTTTCGGCAAAGACCTCTCTCTTAGGAACTGACATGAGAGCAAAGACCTGAGAGAACTTAAGAGTAAAGCAGGGAAGCACTGGAGAATCAGACTTCAAAGGGGAAGAAAGGGAGTTACGAGGATGTGACATGGGACTAGGCCATGGAGTGTTGGAGGAGCAGAGAGAGGCCAGTGGAAGAGAGAAGCACAAGGAAAAGACCAACCAGAACTGGGGCTGGCGAGGACTGAGAGCCAGTGCCTGCAGAACCTTGTGCGCTACTGCTAAGGACTTCAACTTTGTCCAATGTACCCTGGCAAGTGGCTGCAGCAAACAGACTGTAAGCAGACAACAGAGGAAAGGCAGACCACCAGGTCCGATGCTGCTCTGGATGGGCAGGGGATGATGGAACTGGAGACTACTATCAAATTCCAGTTCTATTTCTCCACAAGGCCCCTGCATTTCCCATAAAGCCTTGCATCATAGTGAGGCAGAGAAAAGTTAGGCAGTCAGTGTAGGTAGAATAACGTGGGTTCATAAGGAGAAAATTAATTGATGGTCATAATGCAAAGAGCATTCCACTGCCCTAAGTAAGCAGAGGTGCGTATCAGCTTCACATCCCCTTCATATCCCCTCGCTAACAATGGACAATGGCTATCCAGACAGCCACTTCCCTCTGCTAATAAAGATGCTTGTGGCCCAGGATCAAAGACTAGCTCAATCAAGGGAGAACTGGTTTTTCAAGATCAATTTGACATCCCCCAATGCTAACATGAAGGGTCTCCCAAGGTGGCTTGAAATGCTAACACTCCCTTCTAAGCAAGCTGCCACATTCTTTCTTTTGATGCCTGAGGTGCAAACCCAAGGCTGGACCAGAATTCCCTGCACCTGTGTACAGGAGCAGGGAAGCAGTGACCAATTGAGGAGAGGACGTCATATAAAAAGGGCAAACCTCACTGCCTCATTGGCTCTGTCCCCTTGCCCCATTCTGGGGGAGTCTGCTCTCTTCCCTATGCTTTACTTTCCATAAAATAAAATCTGTCTACTCTGCTTGCCTCGGTGTCCCTCGGTTTCATTCTTCGACTCTGAGAGGACACGAACCTGACATCCACAACACCAGCATCAATAGTAGCCCACAAATAGTTCCTTTTTCCAAGTTATAAATACTTCTGGAGAGTCAGATTTCACCTTCTCCTACTGTGTATCATGTAAGTATATTCCTTTAGGAATGAGATGACAAGCTAGTTGAAAGCACGACTCACATCCTCTGGCGAGCCATATTTCCTAATAGAATACAAGATTTACAGACAAAGACACAATATGCTTCATCAGTAGGTTATCACAGGGCTATTAAAAGTGAAAATTTTTAGCCAGACCCAGAAAGTTAAGGGCCAAATGTTTTCTCTCACATGTAGAAGCTAGAGTACAATATAGGAATGAGTGAGAGAACAGTAAGTTTAGACAACAGACTCATCAAACACTGATTCCCAATTAAATTAGGAGCAACCTTGCAGTACAGGGGTGGAGCGGGATAGAGAGTGAGAGGAAAAGGAGATGGTAGAGTGGGATATATGATGTGTGCATATATGTAAGTGTAAAACAAAACCCCTTCAATGCATAAAACTGATGAAAAATAAAGTTTTGCTAACTAAAAATAAAAGTGGGGCCACAGAAGACGGCAGACTGCAGCGAAGTCGTGCCCAAGTACTCTCTTTGACCTGAAAGGAAGAAACACCAGGAAAGCTACCTTCCTGCAAGGTGCATGTATTGGAAAAGATTCACTAAACACAGTGTGGGTCAGGGAAGATCAGTGACTTGGAGACTTGGGTGTAGCAAGTGGAAAAGAGGAACTAATTCAGACCCAGTTGGTCGTCAGGGATCGTCCTCGTCCCTCAATCAGTACAGCAGTGGGGGAGATGCTATTTGATTCAGTCTGATTCCTTCAGCCACGCAGAGACTAATTGCTCATAGAAAAGCTGTACTGGGCAGAAAGCAGGTCCTCTCAGAATCTCTGCTGCGGATGAGGGGGCAGACTCCTCCTCCCACCTATGAGGAGGTCAGACTGTAGTGATTTCAGAGAAGCAGGCAGAGAAACAGAGTTGGAAATCTAAAGCAGATTTCCCCACAATCCTATCAGGATCCTATGCTGTGCTGTGAATGGGCAGAGTGCCAATGGGAGCTCTGCTTTGTGCTTAAACTGGGACAACTCCGTGGCACCTCCGCTTTGGAGGAGAGAACACTGCAGCCATTTTGAGCATACAGGCAAGGTAGACGGAACTTTGCTTGTTTTGGACCCTTACTACCATCTCCCAGATAGCCCTACAACCCCAGGGCAAATACAGCTCACTGGAAGATAGAAGCCTGGAGACAGTTTAGCCTGCCACAGTTAAACCAGAACTAATTGTATCAGGAAGTGAAAGAGTTGTCTGATGGCAAACTCCCCCTACCAAGTCACAAGCTGCCAAACTCCAGGACAATATTCCAGGACAACTGGTCAGGCTTTACTGGTGATCAGCAGAGGCCGCTCCAAGCCCATACATGGGAGGGGTTTTTGTTTGTTTTTTAACATATGTGTTTGTTGCTGTGGACCTGTTTCTTCTTTCTACTTATTTCTTACCTTTCCCCTTGAACACTTGCTTTAATGTAAATATTAGAGCTCACCACACCACCTGTGGCCAGGACTGTATAGTCCCCTAGTAGTTCACTTCTCTGTTACCCACATCTTTCCTATTTTCCAGCAATAGCTAAACCCTATTCTTCTAACTCTCATGAACACCTAACATCATTCCCCAGTCTCTCCTTCCTTTTTCTTCTTTTGTATGTTTCATTTTTTGTAATCAGCATATATTTACAGCATATCCACACACACTCTGGTCTTTCTTCTTAATCACAAGACTGTCTACCTTCCTACCGCAGTTCTTTCCTCTCAGATGTCTATAAGCATAACGTCAATTAGCTCCATCTGGAGATGAATGCTAATTGCATCTTTCCTCCCATTGGTAATAACTAATAGTTATTGATTACAAAAGGAACAGATTAACCAGTTCAACACTGTTTATTTTATGCTTTAACAAATCATATTGTCTTTATCCTTATTGAGGGTGTTAATGGAAATCTGATCTAAAGCTAAATTTGATAATGCTCATTTGCTTTTAATCCAGTTATAATCTGATAGTTAACTGTGTTGTAACCAAAGATAGTTATCAATCTGACCATTCCACTCATAGGTGGTAATTAACATGGAAACAGTTACAGAAGGAACAAAGTAATTAGTTTAATACTATTTATTGTACCCATTTGCTCTTCATATGGTCTCTTTTGCCTTATCTTGTGAGGTATTAGAAATTGCAAAGGCCAATAATTAATCACAGGTTGGTCAGCCTGATGTTAATCTCAACTTTGCAAATTGCATGAGGCCAGTTACCAAAGAAACAAAAACCCCAGAACTCATCAAAAATCTGCAAAGTAAAATAACCAAAGAGGGTTCACAGGCCCCTCTCATTAGCACCAAAAATGAGGAAAAAGGGAGGCAATTATCCTGCTAAAACTCACAACTCCCCAGCCAAGGAGTCCCTGGACAGGGTCCTGGAGAAAATCTAGAAAAAAAATCAACAATTTGATCACTAGAACAATCAAAGAATTAAAAGAAGACTTTAGGAAGGAAATAAGAGAGCAATTTCAGGAGCTGAGAGACCACTTTAACAAAGAACTAAACATTCTGAAAACGGAAGTAGCAGAACTCTTAGAACAGAAAAACACAGTCAACCAAACTAAAAGCTCAATGGAAGATATTAATATCAGAATAAACTCCGTAGAAAATAAAACTTCAGCACTCGAAGAAAGAACACCAGATAATGAAGACAGGCTGAGTAATCTTGAATGCAAGGAGGATAGAAAAGAGGAAAAAAAAAAAAACTTACTCAGCATGATCAGAACTTCCAAGAAGTATGGGATGAGATCAGAAAAAATAACCTGAGAGTAATTAGAACACAGAACAACAAACAAATGGCATAAAGAAACTTCTCAATGAGATACCAAAGAAAATTTCCCCCATAGCAGAACTGATAGAGAAATTCAAATTCAAAAGACCTATAGGATACCAAATAAACCTAGACAAATGAGAAACTCACCGAGACACATATACAAAATAAGAAAGAGAAATCAAGGAAAGAATTTTAAAAGCAGTAAGAGAAAAACACCAAACCACATTCAGAGGCAGACCAATAAGGATTACTACAGATTTCTTAGCTCAGACAACAAAGGCCAGGAGAGCATGGAAATGATGTTTTTTAAATATTGAAAGAAAATAATGATCACCCCAAAATACCATACCCTGCAAAACTGAGCTTTAAATCTGATGGGGAAAATAAAAACCTTCCATAATAAGAACAAATAAGCATCATACACAAACACAAACCAGTTCTACAGAGAATACTCAAAGATAAACTTCAAACAGAAGAACAAGCTAATAACTTCCAAAGCTCATAATTAGAGGAAAGTCAATAAAAACAATTCACTAAAAGATATCCATGATGGCACAAAGTACAGCAAAGGCCACAATGCCAGGGAACCAAAATAACATATGTATTTTACACTGAATGTGAATGGACTCAATGCCCCAACAAAAGACACAGATTAGCAGACTGGATCAAAAACAAAATCCAGCAATATGCTGCTTACAGGAGACACACCTCACAGTCAAAAATAGACACAGACTGAAGGTGAAAGGTTGGTTAAAAAATAATAATAACTACGAGGCATATGGCCCAAAAAAGCAAGCCGTTGTGGTGATACTTATATCTGACAAAGTGAATTTTAACCAAAAATTAGTCAGAAGGGATAAAGAGGGTCACCACATCATGAAAAAGGAACGCTACATCAAGAAGATAAAACAATAATTAACATTTAAGCCCCCAACTACAACCCTTCAAAAATGGCAGGAAAGGACTCAAGGACATTAAACCACTTATTGACTTCAACACAATAATTTTGGGGGACTTTAACACACCACTATCAAAAAAAATAGATCATATCCTAGTTCACAAAGGAAATTTTAGCAAATACAAAAAAGCTGATATAATCCCATGTATATTATCAGACCACAATGGTATGATCTTAGCAATTAAAAGCAAGAAAACAACAGAAAGTACATAAATACGTGGAGATTGAATAATACCTTCTGAAATGAAGAATGGATCAAAGACAAAATGATAACGACATCAAGAAGTTCTTAGAAATGAATGAGAATGATGACAAAACATGTCGAAATCTCTGGGACAATATGAAAGCGTTCTTAAGAGGTAAATTTACAGCACTGAGTGACTTCATTAAGAATCAGGAGAGAGCCCAAATAAATAAACTTATGCTCCAATTCAAATCTCTACAAAAGGAAGAAAAATCCAATCCCAAATCCATCAGAAAGCAGGAAATAACCAAGATCAGAGCTGAAATCAATGAAATTGGGAACATCAACAAAAAAATTTTTTGGCAAAGAATCAAAACAAGGAGTTGGTTCTTTGGGGAAAAAAATAAAATTGACAGCCCATTAGCCAACCTCACCAAAAAGAAGATGTGAAGCAAATCAACAAAACTAAAGATGAAAATGGAGACATCTCCACTGACTCAATTGAAATCTAGAGGATTATAAGAACCTATTTTGAAAAACTATACTCTTCCAAGTTTAATAATCTGGAAGATATGGGCAAATACCTAGCCATATACAACATTCCCAAATTAATACAGGAGGACATTGAAAATCTAAGCAAACCAATCTCAGGTAGCAAAATTGAAACAGCAATCAAAGGCCTTCCAAAAAGAAAATCTAAGACCTGATGGATTCTCAGCAGACTTCTACCAGACCTTTACAGAAGAATTACCACCTCTCCTTAGGAAGCTACTCTATGAAATTCAAAGGGATAAAACCTTCCCAAATACTTTTTATGAGGCAAACATAATTCTGACACCAAAACCCAACAAAGACACATAGAGAAAAGAAGACTACGGACCAATTTCCCTGAAGAACATATATGCAAAATTGTTAACAAAATTCTAGTAAATCAAACATATCAAAAAGATAATGCATCATGATCAAGTGGGCTTCATTCCAGGTATGCAGAGCTGGTTTAACATAAGCAAATTAATAAATGTGATTCACCACTTAAACAGAATTAAAGATGAAAACCATATGATCACCTCAATTGATGCAGAAAAGGTCTTTGATAAAATCCTACACCCAGTTATGCTCAAAAACTCAGGAGAAGACAGGGATCAGAGGAATGTACTTTAAATTTCTAAGAACCATTTATGACAAACCCATAGTCAACATTATATTTAATTATACTGAAACCATTCCCACTAAATTCAGGAACAAGACAAGGCTGTCTACTCTCACCACTCTTATTCAATATAATCCTCGAAACCTTAACCAGAGCTATCAGATAAGAGAAGGAAATCAAAGAATTTCAAATAGGAAAGGAGAAAGTCAAGTCATCTCTATTTGCCCATGACATAATTTTATACCTAGAATATCCCCAAAGCTGTATCAGAAGACTTCTAGAGCTTATAAATGAATTTAGCAAACTGGCAGGTTAAAAGATCAATATTCATAAATCAATAGCTTTCCTATACTCCATCAGTAATTCTGCCAAAAAAGAAATCAAGAAAGCCATCTCAAAGAGAATAAAATTCTTAGGCAGTAATCTAACAAAGAAATGAATGAGAAATCTAACAAAGGATATAAAAGACCTCTCTACAATGAAACATACCGAACATTAAAAAAAGAAATTGAAGAAGACCTGAGAAGATGGATAAACATTCCATGTTCTTCGTTAGGCAGAATCAATACAATTAAAATGGTCATTCTGCTGAAAGCCCTGTACAGATTCAGTGCAGTCCCCATCAAGATACCAATGATGTTCTTCATGGATACAGAAAAAGCAATTCTCAAATTCATTTGGAATAACAAGAAACCCAGAACAAACAAAACATTACTAAGTAAGAAAGATGAAACAGGAGGTGTCATAATACCTGACCTGAAATTATACTATAAGGCTATAGTTACAAAAACAGTGTGGTACTGGTATTAAAACAGACATGAAGACCAATGGAACAGAGTAGAAGACACTGAGAGAAACCCACAAGTCTTTAACCATCTGATATTTGACAAAGGGGGCAAAAACATAGT
Source organism: Aplodontia rufa (assembly GCA_004027875.1). Taxonomy (NCBI): domain Eukaryota; kingdom Metazoa; phylum Chordata; class Mammalia; order Rodentia; family Aplodontiidae; genus Aplodontia; species Aplodontia rufa. Next base: position 23,527 of record PVKS010006233.1, read on the forward strand.
GTGGAGGAAAGAGTCTGTTCGACAAGCGGTGCTTGACAAACTGGACAGGAATGTGCAGACAACTGAAAGTAGATCCTTATGACTCACCCTGCACAAAAATCAAATCAAAATAGATCAAACAATTAGGAATTAAGCCAGCAACTATACAATTGCTAGAAGAAAGAATAGGATCAACACTGCACCAAATCAGTGTGGGCACTTCCCTCCTTAACAAGACTCACATAGCACAAAAATTAAAGCAAAGAATAAATGAGTGGGATACAGTTAAACTGAAAAACTTCTTCACAGCTATATTAGTCAAGAGTGTCAAGAGAAAACTTACAGAATGGGAGAAAAACCTTTGCCTGCTACAACTCTGACAGAGGGCTAATATCCAGAATATACAAAGAACTCAAAAAATTGAACACCCAAACCACAAATAATCCAATCAATAAAGGGGCTAGGGAACAAAATAGAAACTTCTCAACAGAGGAAGTCCAAAAAGGCAACAAATATATGAGAAAATGTTCTACATCACTAGAAATCAGAGAAATGCAAATCAAAACTTCACTGAGATTCTACCTTACTCCTGTCAGAGTGGCAAAAATGAAGAATATGAACAATAATAGATGCTGGAGGGGGTGTGGTGAGAAAGGAACACTGTTGGTGGGACTGCAAAGTGGTACAGTCACTCTGGAAAGCAGTGCGGAGAATCCTCAAAAAACTAGGGATGGAACTACCTTACAACCCAGCTATCCCACTCCTGGGTATTTTCTCAAAGAGTTAGAATCAGCATACTGCAGAGACACAGCTACATCAATGTTTATAGCAGCTCAATTTACAATAGTTGAGTATTGGAACCAACCCAAATGCCCCCTGCTGGATGAATGAATTAGAAAACTGTGAGAAATATATACATATATACATACACACACATACACACACACATACATACAGACATACACACACAATGAAGTTCTACTCTGCTATTAAAATGATATGATGGCATTTGCAGCTAAATGGATAGAAAAATCATGCCGAGTGAAATATCCCAGAAACAGAGACTTAAGGACTGAATATTTTCTCTGACGTGTGGAAGCTAAAGTAAAACCTAAGATTGGATGAAAGTTAGCTATGTTTAATTAATAAACCTACCAAAGTTGAAATTTCACATAAGCTAGGGGAAACAAAACTATGAAGGTGGGGGGACAAAGGAGAAAGGCAGAGAGGGGAGGGAGGTAGAGAGTGGAGGGAGGGAAAAGGGGTTATCTATAAGGATGGGAACACTCAACTCCCATGAGAAGCCAAACTATACACAGGAAGGCAGAGAAACTCAGAAATATCAAAAATTAATATGCAATATATGTATATGTATAATATACATGTATATGTTCATTCTATCTATAGCATGGGGGTATAACAGAGGAGACATGAGATCAGGGAATAGATGAAAGGGGAGAGATCCTGGACTAGGATCAGACTTGACTTACTTTGTCAATATCTATGTAGGAATATAACAACAATTCCCTCCAATACTGACAACTATGACAAACCAAAAAAAGTGACAATTTTTAAGTTATAATCACAGTAGTATATTTAGGAAAATAAGTCTGTATTAAAATAATGTACTAAAAATGAATATACAAAAAATTGAGTATATCAGGGTTATAAAATATTTGGCTGGTCTATTATTATTATTATTATTATTTTCTTGATACTAAGGATTAAACTCAGGAAAACTTAACCACTGTGCCACACTCCCAGCCCTTTTTGTTTTTCTACTTTGAAACAAGTTCTCACTAAGTTGCTTAGGGCCTCACTACATTGCTGAGGCTGGCTTTTACCTCACAATCCTACTTCAGATTCCCAAGCCTCTGAGATTATAGGTATGTGCCACTGCACCAACCTGGATTTTTTATTTTCAAATTTCTTCATTGGGAGAATGTTAGGTATACATATATGTGTTAGGTATTTTATACATACATACATACATATATATACACACACATATATATAAACTATATATATATTACATCTATCATCTTTTTTTTAAAATCACTAAATTCTAAACTTTCAATTTCTTTCACAGAAGAAGCCAAATAAAGTGTAGACTATGATTTCAGACTTCATGAACATTAAATGAGAAGGCATAAGTGAACCATCAACACAAACCTGCATACTAGGTGATGAAAGGAACCCTTGGCTTACAAACATTCCAGCAAAGGCCTGGACCTCCTGTGATACCAGGAGACTTCACTTTCCACCTGTTGGACACTAACACCAGTGCAGACCCCCCTGTAGTTCTTTCCAATTGCCAACCTTCCTACCCTCTGTGAGATCAGAAAAACAGGCTACTAATCCCCTCATCCTGTCAATCCCTTATCCTCCCCAAGGCCAGACCCCTACCTCTAGGAGCCACCCCCAGTAACTTGAATGAAAGGAGTCTCTGCTGTCCAACACTGGATAATGAGGATAGAGAAATGCTTATTCCCAAAATTAAAACTATAAAGCTCCTGACACCCCCAGCTGGAGTGTGGCATATATTTTATCCATTGTAAAAATTAGTTAGGTCTATAACACTATTAGATTTGAACCATAGTTAAGCTACATAATGAATTAAGTAGGACAAATAGGTGGATTTTATAATTAAACCATCCTTTATAGCTTTGCTTCACAGAGTAGCAGGGCATTGGGCAGGGGAGGGTGGCAGAGGGAGATAGACCGTGTATTCAGATATACCAACTTAGAAAAGTTTAAGACAAAAACCTATCATTTCCATATAATTTATAAAATTGAACATGTTTAATTCAATTCCTCATTCTAAAAGGTACAAAACTTACACTACCAACTCCCCTTCCCTGATTAATTTTTTTCTTAATACACTACAGAATTTACTATTCGCTACCTACCATTCTCTTCCCTCTGCTGCACTGGAATGTAAGCTCCACAAAGTCAGGGATATCGTTTTCAATATTGTTTATTGATATACCTCCAGCAGCTAGAAGAATACCTAATATATCATAGAAACCAGTAAAATTTTTTGTGAATAGATGAATATGTGAATAAAGGAATGAAAATTACTAAACCTTGCTAGGACTTGAATATTTGAGGTAAGTCTCAGCTCTCATCATGTGTCCTTGAATAAGTCACTAACCTCCATGAATCAGTAAAATGTTGAAAACAGTCATAAAACCAAATTGATCTCCTATACTAGAGTCCAGGGACCATAAAGGGAATCTCAACAAAATTAAAAGGCTTAATAATTTCAATCATAGCCATTACCACATTAAAGTTTATATTAAAACTAACATCAAAGAAACATATGACATTAATCAGATGCAACTTTGAAATATGGTTAAGAAATATATTATACACTGATATTCAGGAGCAAACTTGGTTTTGGCCTCCATAATGAGAAAACAAGTAAATTTTCACAATTTCCCAACATAGCTATATTACTGAATAATAAATCATTTATATCTCATCTGCTGAACTCTAATTGCTTAAACACTTGCATAAACCACATTAAAGAGAATGAAAGAAAATATAAATCTATGTAAACATTACCACATAAAAAGTTTTTATAAAATTCACCATGTATAACTCAGAAAGTCTGTCACAATTATTACTCTAAGGGCTGGAGCGGTGGCTTGGAGGTTGCGGAGCTTGCCCAGCATGCGCAAGTACACGAGTTCAAACCCAAGTATCCATATACACAGCTAAGGGTCAGAGCAACGAAAGCCATGTGTAAAACTCAATAAAACTTAATATTCTCTCTCTCTCTCTCTGTGTCCTTCTCTCTTAAAAAAATAAATAAATTAAATTAAATTTAAAAAAAACAATTATTACTCTGTAGGTCACTCTGTAGGTTACTCTGTAGGAAGTCTGAAGGATTTTTATTACTGTATTATTATTATGTAACAAAAAATATCCCTGACTTCCTGCTCCCTGGTGTTAGAAGGTCCTATAACAACTCCAACTTCCCTTGACTTTTTAGTTGAAAGGATGTGGATGCCTTGTCAGCATCAATGAGAGAACTATTGAAGCAGCTGACAGCCACTTGACAGTTGTCTCCTTGTTAACCTAAAAATCATGCAAATCTTTGTATGAATTGCTTATTAATATATAATGTAAAATGCCACTTTGTTTAAACCCAAAACATTGTTTTGTTTTTGATCATATTCCCATTGAGAAACCACTGTATTAAGTATTTTGCTAAGAGCTAGGGATGAAGTTAAGTGGTAGAGAACTTTCTAATATACATGAGGCCCTGGGCTCAATCCCAAGCACTAACAACCACCACCAAATACTGCCAAGTTTAGTTAGTATTTAGAATTGCGAGCATTTGCTCTGGTCTGGAGATATGCAGAGGGCAGGTTGGCATGGCAGTTAAGGTCATCTAGAGCCTCTAAGTCCTGGATTCTACATAAACTTTGCAATTTAACTATGAAAACTGTAAGTCCTAACTCCAGCTTCTGTAAAGTGGAGAAAATTAAGAGTCATCAGAATTAAAGGAGATTGTATATTACCATGTTTGTAGAAGAGTCTGACACACTGAAGTACAAAATAAATTAGCTATTATCATTACTCTTAAAGTTATACTAACAAAAACTACTACTTTGGCAGCTTTTCTTTCAGGCAAAAGCATTACATTTAATAACTTCTCACTTGTTAACTGAAAAAGCAATCTCTTGGCAGAATACAAGATTTTACAAAACACAATTGCTCCAATATCATTAGTTTCAACAGATGTTTACAAATTCACTGGGAAAACACAAAGGGACTTACATAATATTCACAAATGGCAAAGACTAGGAGTAGAAACTCACCATAAATGACATGAAAAATGTCTATAAAGCTAAAGAAACTGAGCAGTAAGATGCAACTACAAGAACAGACAAGAGCCATAACCAATGGATGCCATCAGAAGTCCATCAGAGGGGATGGAGTAGTGGCTCGGCAATTATGGTGCTTGCCTGGCGTGCACGAGTATGTGGGTTCAAACCCCAGCACCACGTACACAACAAAGTGTCGAAGCAATGAAAGTCACATGAAAAGGTAAACAGAAATTGCTTCTCTCTTTCTCTCACTGTCCCTCTTTCTTAAAAAAAAAAAAAAAAAGAAGTTCATCAGAAGATTAATGGGACTGCGTAGAACATCTGGAAACAGTGCTATATATAGGGATTTTATATATGACAGAACTGTCATTACAGATCATTAAGGAAAACTTGATCTATTAAAAAATAATATAGGAACAATTTGATAGCCATATGTCATGAAAAATTAAATGCCAGTGTCTTGCCTTATTAAAGAAAAAGAAGAAATTGTTTCAACCCAGATGGAATAAAAAGGACCAAACTAACTCTCCCTTCAAAATCAACTAGAAAACAGGACACATTTTATCAAATAGTAGTTTCAGACAAGGGACAACAGTACAGGACCACAATCTTGAGAAAGTAAGCAAAACAATGTGTACTACAATCATGCCCATACCTTGTCTAGAGACACATACCAACCCCTGGATCAGAAGTGGGGATTTCAAATAAAGAGGAAGTGTCCCTGAGTGGAAGAGACAAAGACTGGAGTTCAGGGAGGCTGTCAGCAGGAGGTTGCAAAGCAAATCTCCAATCAGAAGGAACTATGCAAAAAAAGGGGGGGGGTAGGGCGTTCTGTAAATGTTCATAGGAATCCCCTTGAGGCTCTGAGAAATATTGAAATATGTATATATGCACAAGATGAAACTTGGTGAGGTCACACAAAGAACAACCAGTGAGTTGTAAGCTAAAGGGTTCCCAGGGCTCACAGAGTGGAGAATCCAGCTGATCACTGAGCACGTAGCTGAAAGCCTGGAAAGGCTATGCATCAGTAGTAGTAGGACTAAACTACCCCTTAAGTAAAGGCTATTCTAGTCCTGCCCTAACAGCAGCTTTAAAAACAAGACACAGGGGCTGGAGTGGTGGCTTAGCATTTACAGCACTTGCCTGGCATGCGCAGGGACGTGGGTTCGAACTCCAGCAGTTAGTTTCCTGAAACTGTAGTCTATCAGTATTACTTTTTCATGCTCTGGGCAATTATTTTAGAATTCCTCCTCTGAGTTAATCGAGTACAGCAAGCGTTGAAATCCAAGAGAGAGGGGGTGTTCTGTGAATTGAGTGAGAACTGTCCTTTTGCCTTGTCTAAGGAAACACTACTGGGGCTGGAGTGGTTGCTCAGTGGTTACAGCACTTGCCTGGCATGCACAGGGATGGGGTTCGAACCCCAGCACCACATGGGCAGTAGAGTTTTCGAAGCAACAAAGGCCACATGAGAAACTAAATGAAATTGATTCTTTCTCTCTCTCACTGTCCTTCTCTCTTTAAAAATAATAATAATAATAAATAAGATACAAATGGGTAAGTAGAAACTCAAGTAAATTAACTACTTAACAGAACAAAGCTCAACTCTCTTACAGGATGACAGCAAAACCCAGCACTCAGCAATGAAAAGTTCAGTGTTCAATATGCTATAAAAATAACTAGACATGCCAAGAAGCAAACAAACATGACCAATACCCAAGAGATAAATTAATATAAAGGCAAGAGAAAAAGTCCCCAAAATAACAAGACATAAAGGAATTAGCAGAAAGAAAACTACAAAAGGCATTCTGTGTTCATTGGCATATGTAGAAGAAACATGAACAAAGGAAGCATAGAAATGGAAGATATAAAAGAAAACCAAATGGAAGATCTAGAGAAGAAAAATGCTAAGTCCCAAATGCAACATTCATTAGAGGAGAACCATAGCAGACTAAACAAAGCAAGAGAATCTTAGGAACGTGCACATACGCTAACAGAAATCAGCCAAAACAGAAGCAAAGGAAGCAGGCGGGCATGAACAGATCTTCAGTCACCTGTGGGAAATTTCCAAGGGATGGGAAATGTAAGCAATCAGGAAAGAGCAAGGAGGCACTGTAAAAACATGTGAAGAAACAGTGGCCAAAAGATTTTCAAATTTGTGACATTTGTAAATCAACAGAGCAAAGAAATCCAATGAATCAAAGTACAACGAACACAAAGGAAACCACATAAAAGCACTGTAATCAAATTTCTAAAAATCAGCGATAAAATCTCAGATGCAGAGATTAACAGACACATATAAAGAACAACAAAAATTAAAAGGACCAGATTTTTCATCAGAAACCATTCAAGCCAGAACACAAGGTACTTACATCTTTAAAACACTAAAAGAAGAAAACCTGTCAACTTAGAATTTGAGACCCAATGACAATGTCCTTCAAATTTTAATCAAAACAAAGACTTTTCAGATCCCCATCCACCAAAAGCAAATGGCAAGGGAGGGGGGTGTTTCTCAATGGTTAACAAAAAATGCTAAAGAATGTTCCTCAAGCTGAAGAAAAGAAATGCCACATGGAAACCTGGTACACAAAGGAATAAAGAAAACCAGAGAAGACAATGTATGGGTAAATAGACCTTGCTTCTTAGTTTCTTTAAAAGAAACCTGTCTGCTTAAAGAAGAAATACTAGCAATGAATAGTTGGATTTAAAACATATTTAGGAATAAAATATATGACAATAGCACAGAGGGCAAGAGGGAGAAAAATTAAAGAATGTTGTTGCAGGGAAGAAACATTATATGTGAAGTGATGTGATATTTAAAGATAGGCAAAGACATTCTGAGACACAAAAAGCAAGAACCATGAAAAGTGAACCCCATCAAAACTAAAAACTGCTTTTCAAAAGATATTGTCAGTGGAGCGGAGCGGTGGCTCAGTGGTACAGCACTTACTTGGCATGCATGAGGACCCAGGTTCAAATCCCAGCACCACATACACAACTAAGTGTCAGAAAAACTAAAGAAACAGATGAAAAAATAAATAAAATTGATTCTCTCTCTGTCTCTCTTTAAGGACAGTTCAAGAAAATGAAAAAGAAAAGCACAATCTGGGAGAAAATCTCTGTAATACTATTCCTAGAAAGGACTTGTATACAGAATACATAACTAACTGTCACAGTTCAATAAAAAAACAAACCAACCAATAAAAAAAAGGGTAGAAACTCAAACAGACATTTTACAAAAGACAATATATGAATGGACATTGAATAAAAGATGATTAATATCACTAGTCAGCAGAAAACTGCAAATTAAAACCATAAAGATACACCACTACACAACCACCAGAGGGGCTAAAAGGTAAAGACTGAATATAAAGACTAACAATGACAAGTGTTCGCAGGGACACAGAGCTACTAGAAGTCTCATGCAGCACTAATGGGAATGCGGGATGGTATAACTGCTTTGAAAAACAGTCTGTCGCTTTCATGTAAGAGCAAACACATATTTACCATATGATTACACTCCTAGTTATTTATCCAAAAGAAGTAAAGATATATGTTCGTATAAAAACTTTCCACGGCATAGAAACTTTATTCACAATAGGCTAAAGCTGCAACCAATCCACATGTTCCTCAACAGGTGAATGCATAGGCAAGTTGTGGTGCACATCCATGCAATAGAAAACTCAGCATGCAATAAACAATCACTGGTGCACCTACACAGGAATGTCAAAGACATTATGTTGAGCAAAAGAAGCTACATACAAAGTATCTGTACTGTATAAATCTACTTTCATGAAGCTCTGAAAAAAGAAGAAAAGAAAACTCTGCCATATGAAACGTTTCTATTTCTGGTTGACTGGAGCCAGGGTATGGGGTGGGGGACTGACCAAGAGGGAGCATAAGAGAGCCTTTAGGGTGTAATGAACATGGTCTACATTAATTGTGATAGTAATTGTACAAGTCTATTTGTTAAAACTCTTGAACTATACTTAAAATGAGCCCATTTAATTGTCTATTAGTTATACTTAGATAAAGGTAACTTCTAAAATAAATGAGTTAAGAGAAATTCGAAACCTAGACATTAAAAAAAATCTTACAAATTTAAAGTTACAAAAAGTCTTCAAGTCAGAGAGGTAAAGATTTTTAAAGTAAAAGGCAAATTAATTTGACTGAAATAAAAGATAAAAGTTCTTTGTCTTTTGATAAAAACAGAAAAGACAAGCCAGAGACTGATACAAAGGATTAATATTCAGAATATATTTTTAGAATGATAAAAAAGAAAACCCAAAAGAAACAAATGGGTAAATGATAGAAAAGTGTTTCACCTAAGAAAAAAAACTCACATGACCAAAAAAAGCAGTAAGATCCCTTTTTGCACTAAAACACAGGAGAAACCGAGCATCGGTAAGGAAGAGGTCGTTACAGATGCGTACTAACGGAGGGGTAAAGTGCTGTGAGCACTCTAGAAAGCCTTCTGCTAGAACTAGTAAAGACAGGAAAACTAAATGGCTTGACAATTCTGCAGCTGGACCCAGGGAAACCCACGGATGTCACTGTGGTGCCACCCAGATGTCTGATGCTTTATTCTGTTGTGTCAATTTAATCACATTCCTCTATCCAAGTAGTACTTTTTTTTGGTGGAAGTTTAGAAAACAAATTGCAAGGTTACCTTCTATCTTATTTTTTGTCATTACTGGGGCTTAAACCTAGTGGCACTCTACCACTGAGCTCCACCTCCCTCCAATCCCCTTTTTGATTTTGAGACAGGGTCTTGCTAAAATGCCCAGGTGGGGCTTGAACTTGCAAGCCTTCTGCCTCAGTCTCCCCAGTAGCTGGGATTACAGGTTTGCACCACCAACACAGCTTCACAGAACTTTGTTCTTTTCATGAGCACTAGCCCAATAACAAGAAGCACACCCAGCACCTCGATCTTGGCTTCCAAAGAAGTTAAAAATTCTTGAAGAAATGGCTGATTCCAGAACTGGGGAAAGAGAAGCAGAGGATGAGACTGTGGTGCCAAAACCAGGGAAGTGCTCCAAGAACGATGGGAATGAGGCAAAAGGACATGGAATCAACTTGAGGGGCCTCCTAGGTGGTCAAATCTGGGGCAGTTTGTGCATCAGAGTGAAGAATCATAACCCAGGGCTGGGCGTGCAGCTCAGTGTAGACAGCTTACCTTACATGTGTGAGACCCTGGGTGTGACACGCAACACACACACACACACACACACACTCCGAATAAACTATGAAGCTATAAGTCTATACTATCTAAATAAATAAATTGAATGTCTAAGGTGGGAAGTTACTTATGTACACCTCCAGTACCTGATGGAAAATGTGCACCACCTGAGGGGATGCAATGGGAAAAACACAACACTGTGTCTGTCGTAAGTTGCCAAACACAGGACCTGAAGCTAATTATGAGAAAACATCAGATAAATCAAAACTGAGGAACCCTGGGATAATCAGCAACTTGAATGGAATCTAGTAAGAATTCATCAGCATCACTTTTCTGATTTTTATGCTGATATTTTGGTCTTATAGGAGAATGAACTAATTCGTAGAAAAAACACACAGAAGTATTTAGGGATAACAGGGCATCAGATCAGCAACTCACTCCCAAATGGTTCAGTTCTTCAGACTGTAACTGTTTCATAAATTTGAGATTATTAAAAAATGTAAAAATTGTTTAAGACAAATGCTGAAAGGTTTGAGGGAACAAAGGGTCACATGTCAGGGATAAAATTATAGTTTCCCATTGTTACCATAAATAACTGAAGGATACAAAGTAAAACGTGAGACTTGGGAGACACATGTACGCTCCTGTAATCCTCTGCCGTCCCCTCAACAAACCTTTTGTGCTACACAGCTGCTCACTAGTTTTCAAATGCCTTCCCTTTTATCAGTCTTCTCTTCTCATGAGACATTCATTGTTTGATTTCAATTTCATTAAGTCAATTTGAAAGCCATGATTTAACCCTTATAAAATCTGCATAACGAAACACATTTTTAAAACAAGGTGCAAGAGAGTGCAATTGTGGATAAAGAAACTGAGAAACTTCAGCTTCATGTAGCCCTTTTTCAAAAATAATGGCGCCACTAGAAGTAGCTGCTGATTTGTCTTTGGAAGGTGAACAGTTTGGGTTTATGAAAGACAGAAAACAGACTCAATATTCAATAGGCAGATGGAGATACAAAAGCACGGGAATTTAGGGCCAAATCAGTACTGGAAATGGAAATCATTATCATATGCATTCAACAAACATTTACAAAGAGCTTTTATAAAACGGGCCAGATCTGTGCTCACCAAAACTTAGTAAGACACAAATCTTATTCTTAACAAGTTCAACATGAGTCATTACAAAGTGATGTGGAAGATAATAAGAAATGTCTGGGGAATATTATGGAAGCATGAAGGACTGTCATAGGTAATGCTGACTATGATCTGTCCCAGGATGATTAATATGTGAGATCAGTAAGATCTTTCTCTGAAAGTCTGTATATGAATACTTAATACAATGTCACACACACAGAGAAGTCCATCAACAACCATTTCCTCAAAATGAGATAAACCAATTCCATGAAGAAGGACTGGCGTATGTATATGTATGTACGGGGTGCGGTGTCTTCTGTTTTCCACTAATTGCTCTGAGGTTTTGTGTACTTCTGTACGATCACTGGAGAGATTACTTAGTGATCCAGTTCAATCAGTGATGTTTTCTGATCAGTCTTAATCACAAACTGCAGCTGCGTTTCATTTTCAGTTTGTTAAGCCTTCTCTGCTATACTGCAGTGGTCCAGGGAATTACAGGGATTTACACCTTTATAAACCTTCTTTACTTTCTGTTTTTATCCTGTAAAAGGGATCAACAGAAGTCTGAGCTGTGTTGGTTTTAATTCCACCAAAGCAAGCTATTGCTTTTTGAGCACTTTTCTAAAAGCAGCAGCTTACTTGTCTGTTTACCCATCTGAAGCTTGATTTCCTCATTTCACTTTGGAATGGCCATGCTTAAGGCAATAAACGAGCAGCTTCCCTTTTTAAAATGACAACCTTTCATGGGCTTTTTGTCTTTGCTTTTTTACTCTTTTCTAGTATCTAGGTCTACTTCCATTTCATGTTTCTAATCTCTGGCCCAATCTGTTCTGCCTTTTAATCTGCTAAATAAAATAGTAATTTGTTTAGAATAAAATGCTCACTGAATAGTGTTATATATTTCCTTTCAACTGCACATGAGTACTGCTACTTATTTACTCATGTCTGATACGTTAGTCCATCTAAAGCTATTAGTAGTATTAGCAAAGTCACGGTGAACACAACACCCTGGCAGCTTCTCCACAGCTGCTCATTTGAGTAAAATAACTAGACTGAGTATCCTAGGTTTAAAAATCTCAAAAGTAGATGACAGGGAGCTAGAGCGGTGGCTCAGCGGTTACAGCGCTTGCCCAGCACGCGTGAGTACACGGGCTCAAACCCCAGTATCACATACACAACTGAGTGTCACAGCAATGAAAGCCATGTGAAAAACTCAATAAAAATTGATTCTCTCTGTCTCTCTCCCTTTCTCTCTCTCACTGTCCTTCTCTCTTAAAAAAAAAAAAAAAAGTAGATGACAGACCACAAAATAAGTCTCAACATACTTTTTAAAAAATTGAACTACCAAGTATCTTTTCTGACAGCAATGCAGAAACACTAGAAACTGGGAGCAAGGAAAACTCTGGAAAATATACAAACAGGGAAACTAAGCAACTTCTTTGTGAACAATCAGTGGATCAAGAAAGAAGATTTTTTAAAATTTTGAAACAAACCAAAATGAAGGAACAGCACACGAAAGCCCACAGGTTAGAGATTATGGGAATGACTATGTGCCAATTTGATAACCTGGAAGAAAAGGGCAAATCCCTAGATACATACACCTTACCAAGACTGAAGCATGAAGAAATAGAAAACCTGAACAGACCAAAAACAAGTAAAGAGATTGAATCAATAACAAAGCCTCCCATCAAAGAAAACCCTGTATCCAGAGGACTTCACTGCTGTAATCAAACATTTAGAGGAACTAAAAACAATTCTCCTTATGTTATTCCAAAAAAAAGAGAAAAGAAAGAATTCTTCTAAATATATTCTGTAAGACCAGCATTACCCTGATTCCAAAACCAGATAAAGGCCTAACGAAAGAAAACAAAATTACAGACCAATATCCTTGATGAACACAGATGCCAAAACCTTCAATAAAACACTAGCGAACTGAACCCAACAGCACATTTTTAAAAAACTGTTCACCATGATTGATGGAGTTAGTCCCTAAGATCCAAGAATAGTACAATATATGCAAATGGATCAATATAACACATCACAGCTGAAGAATGAAAACCAGAGACAGAATAATTCCAATAGACACAGGAAGACAATGAAATCCAACACTGCTTCATGATAAAATGCTGAACAAACAGGAAGAGAACGAATATTCCTCAACACAATGAAGGCCATTCACAATAAGCAAATAGCTAATATGTAATGAATGGGGGAAAGTTAATCATTTTTTATCTAAGATCTGGCGTAAGATAAGATGCTCACTTTCACCACTTTAATTCAATATGATGCTTTAAGTCCTAGCCAGAGCAATTGGCAAGGGAAAAACATAAAATAAATAAAGGACATTCAAATTGCCAAAGAAGGGCTGGAGCGGTGGCTCAGCGGTGAGGGTGCTTGCCTGGCAAGCACGAGGACACGAGTTCAAACCCCAGCACCACGTACACAACAAAGTATCTGAGGAATGTGAGGAACGAAAGTCACATGAAAAAGCTAAATAAAGATTGCCTCTCTTTTTCTCTCTCTATCCCCCTCTTTCTTAAAAAAAAAAAAAATTGCCAAAGAAGTCAAATGGTCAATGTTTACAGATGACATGATCTTATATAGAGAAAATTCTAAAACTACACCAAAAAAAAACTATTAGAACTCGAAAATGATGAATTCAGCGAAGTTTTAGGATATGAAATTAACATACAAAAATCAATAGCATTGCTATATGCTAATAGCAAATTATCTGAAGTAAAAAACAAGAAAGCAATCCTATTTACAACAGCTAGAGAAAAAAATTAACAAATCAGTAACTAACCTAGGAAGAAATTTAACCAAAGAGGCAAAAGATTTCTATAATGAAAATGATGAAACGCTAATGAAAGAAGTTGAAGGAGACACTTAAAGAGTGGAAAGAAGACTGGAGAGGTGGCTCAGCAGTGGGGCACTTGCCTGGCATGCGCAAGGACCTGGATTCGAGCCCCAGCACCACATAGGAGAGGTGACTCAGCAGTGGAGCACTTGCCTGGCATGCGCAAGGACCTGGATTCGAGCCCCAGCACCACATACACAGCTGGCCTCGAGAAATGATCCCGGAGTATTTCTTCATGTCCAAATATCAGAAAGGATTTCTATGTATTGCCATTATTTCATCTTAAATGTTTGATAGAATTCACCAGTGAGGCCATCTGGATCTGGAGTGCTAATTTAATTCCATTCTCATCAAAGAACTTAGTACAATTTCAATCATTTCACATTTGTTAAGATTTATTTACTGCACATCACTCCTATTCTATTGGCTAGACGCTAGTCACAGGCCCCCACCTCTACTCGAAGACTGTGAGTTACATGTAAGTATGGGTACCAAGGAGCAGGGAAATTGGGGGCCACCTCAGAGTCTGTGCATCCACAAGTACTCTTAAATATTGCATTTCATCTCCACTATCGTTTATCAACTATGCCTCTCTTAGTTGAAACAGCCACATCAAGATACATCATAATCAAATTCCAAAAAATCAGTAATAAAATGTTAGAACAGCCATGGGGGGGAGGGGAAATACATTTTATTCCCCTCCTGTCAGAGATTTCAATCCCATGCATATTGGACTGCTTAATACTGTCCTGCGGGCCACTGAGACCATGTTCACTTGTGTGTCTGTTTTTCTTTCTGTGCTTTTACTTCAATGTTTTCAAATCTGTATATATGACAGGCATCACTGTCATTTATAAGGAGAAAACCAGGACCAAAGAGGCAGAGTGATGTCACCATGTAAGGAGCTTGGTGACATTTTTATTGAAGTTATAATAAAATAATGAAAAGATGATAACTTAGGTAAATCCACCTATAATTTTTTTCTATCAGGAAAACACTTCATCATTTAACTGAACATTAAGTGGGACAGGTGATTGATAAGACTCAAGGAAACCAAACTGATCCTTATGATTGGAATTAATAAAATAAAACCTAATGGAAATGTATAATGTCTGACATTATTACAGGTTGGAGGACATGTCAGCCATGATGTCCATATGACAGGTTCAGAATTGTTTTCACTAAGTTATTTTTGTTCCTTTCTTTACCATTCCCCAGTCATTACATCCAATTTCTATTTCAAATCCTGGGAACACAAACATTGTATTTTTGCAAAACAGGCTTGATCTTTCCACTAACATATACAAAAGCAAGCTTCTCTTTAGGGGCATTCAAACAAAGGAGCAAAAATTGAAAATTATGAGAGGGCCTGGAAGTTCCCAGAAAGGCAACGTGATCCTGTCTATTCAACCAGAGGAGAGATCAAGAAGGGTTAACTGCAGATTTTGAACAACCAAAAGAATTTCTTAAAAAGTCAAAGTTTCATTTTACTGAGAACAGGTATGAAAAAGAAAAGACTATGTATTAATTGGCAATAACTTTCTGCTTAAAGAAAGATACAGCAAATGGGACTACTTTTCAGGAGATTTGTAAGGAAAGGCAAATAGATCACCTTTGGGAGGTGTTTAAAAGGAGACAGAGATTCATCCATGCTCAAGAGATGCCCTTTCCTGAGTGAAGACTTTCAAACTGCTATAGCACTTTCATAACTTCCTTTGTTTTTATGCTTAGAAAGTCCTTTACCAACACCACATTTTATATTTGCATTTTTATAAATTTAAACTTCTATCCTGCTGAAATGGTATGGGAAAGGTCTTAAACTTAACATCCCAAAAGTTTTGTCAATTATCATAGTGACCCACTGTTATAAACAGCTTACATATTTAGTTAAAACCAGTGGATAACTAGGCATTTCCCTAAATTTCCACCTTTAAGGAGCACCTAACTCTACTTTATACCAACTCTCATGATAGAACAGCAAACATTACATTCGGGGGTGATTCAACATCTTTACCTTGGCCCGCCTGCATCTTCAAAACTCTGATCATAAGCCCCTACCCCTGAGAGCAGATAGCACCACCAACAAGAACTTTGGTCTAACATGGGTAAGAGCCTTCTATCTGATCAAGCGCACCAACTAGGCACTCTCTGGAAAAAAAAAAAAAAAGAACTGTTTTCCCTTAAGAAGTAACATGAGATAAAGGCCCTGAGATAACATGAAAAACATAGGGACAGAAGTAAAGACTCTACACAATTCTACACGGTTTCTTAAAACCAAAGAATGAAAAACCTAACCTTACAGATATATCTAGGTTAAAAAACATAGGAAGATATCTTGATCTATTGAGTTAAATGCTCCAGTCCATAATCAATTTAGTGAATGTCAACAGCATCTTCTAGATTTAAGATTTAAGAGGAAGGAAAAAGCAAAAACCTATACTATCAGTCTTCCAACCCACTAGCAAATAACCCCAGGTCATACGCTCAATTGCCCATAGGAGCAGCCAAATGGAATAAGAGAAAGGAGCCAACTGACCTTGGCCTCAGAACTAGAGACTGGCAAACTGTAGTTCGTGTTCCTGAAACACTCTCACCTTCAATTAGAGGCAATCCTTACACAGCTGCAGCAGTTTGTGCCACAAAAATTCAAGCCCAGAGTTGCCGGATCTTCCAATGTTTTAAAAAAATTAGCCAAAAGATAAATTTATGTGCGAACTTTCTGTTTCTCAAAATTTGAAAATTATAGTTTCTATTGAAAGCACACAGGGCAAGCGAGGTTCAGCGGTGCACATCTGTCATCATAGCAGCTCGGGAGGCTGAGGCAGGAGGATTGCAAGGCCAAAGCCAGCCTCAGCAACTTGGTGAGGCTCTAAGCAACTTAGTGGGACCCTGTCTCAAAATAAAAAAATAAACAAACAAAAATTGCTAGGGATGTGGCTCAGTGGTTAAGTGCCTCTGGGTTTAATCCCAATGCCATGAAAAAAAAAAAAAGCCAAAACTGGTCAAACCAGATGCATTTATGGTATATTTATATGAACCAAGTTTGGTTCACATCAACAGTGTGGTCACTCAACTTCTAAAATATCTACCTGGCTCCTCGTGCCCTTTTGCCTTCTACCTGGCTTCTTTTATCCTCAACATGATGAATTACTGAAAGCTAAACAACTCAATGGACTGTAGGGTAGATGCACTCTTCTTACTACAAGAACTGCCATTTGGGAAATGAAGATCAGTTACTAAGGTCACTCATGTTCAGTCAGACTGCTGAACCAAATTAAATAATTTTTTAAACTATTAGTAATGAATAAATTTTACATCTTCAAAAATGTCAAGAGTTTTCTGTTTGTTTGTTTGTTTGTTGTACTGGGGATTGAACCCAGAAACACTTTACCACTAAGCTAAGTCCCCAGTCCTTTTCAACTTTTTTAGTTTGAGACAGAGACTCACTAAATTGCCAAGGCTGGCCTTGAACATGTGATCCTCCTGCCTTGGCCTCCTGATGGAGTCTCAGACCTTTAAGGAAGAACTAACGCTCCTCAAATTCTGATACCAACACCAGACAAAGACACAAGAAAAGATAATTTCAGATCAATATCCTTGATGAGCACAGATGCAAAAATTCTTAATGAAACAGTGTCAAACAACACAATAACAGATTGAAAAGATAAGAGAAAATGATATCATGGCATTTGCAGCCAAATGGATGGAGATGGAAAAAATTATGCTAGTGAAATATCCCAAACTCAGAGACTCAAGGGCCAAATGTTTTCTCTCATTTGTGGAAGCTAGAATACAATTGGAAACAGACTGATAGATGGCTAAGCTAATAACAACCTCAACATGAATGAATTTTTACATGAGCAAGGAGAACCATGCCTATGACGCTGGGGGATGAAGGAGAGGGGTGAAGGAATAGGAAGGATATCAAGAAGGCTGGAGGGAGGGCGTATGGGGGTATCAACCCAGTGGGGAACCTTTGACTTCCATGAGAAGTCCAACTAACACAGGGTTAGGCAGGGGGAAATACGGAATTGAGGGGAACCCAAAGGGGAAGACCATGGAATGGCATCAGCCTTGGCTTGCTCTGTATTAATACATTTGTTCTTGGTTGTATGACAACAATTCCCACCTAAATGTAAGACTATCTTGAAAGAATAAAAAATGAAAAAAAAAAAAAAAAATAGTGTACCATGATCAAGTGGGTTTCATCCCAGGGCTGCAAGGTTGGTTCAATATGTGGAAATCAATAAATGTAATCCACCACATAAACAGTCTTAAGGACAAGAATCCCATGGTTATCTCAGTAGATGCAGAAAAAGCATTTGACAAAGTATAGCACCCATTCATGCTTAAGACACTAGAAAAACTAGGGATAGAAGGAATTTACCTCAACATTGTAAAGGCTATATATGACAAACCCAAGGCCAATATCATACTGAATAGAAAAAAATTAAAAGCATTTCCTCTGAAAACAGGAATAAGACAAGGATGCTCACTTTCACCACTTCCATTCAATACAGTCCTTGAAATTCTAGCCAGAGTGATCAGGCAAGAGAAGGAAACTAAAGGGACACAAATGGGAAAAGAAAAGCTCAAA
>PVKS010006233.1:42207-79778 GCA_004027875.1 Aplodontia rufa
AAAAATTTCCTAAAAAAAAAAAAAAAAAAAAGGCAAATAAAATACTTGGGAATTACTCTAACAAAAGAGATGAAGGACCTCTAACGATAAAGTTATAGAATAAGAAAGAAATTGAAGAAGACCCTAGATGATGGGAAAACCTCCCATGTTCTTGGATAGCCGAATTATGATTGTCAAAAAGGGCATGTTACCAAAAGCGCTGTACAAATTCAATGTAATTCCCACTGAAATTCCAATGATATTGTTCACAGAACTAGAAAAAGTAGCTATAAAATTCATTTGGAAAAATAAGAGAACCAGAATAGCCAAAGCAATCCTTAGCAAGAAAAATAAAGCAAGAGTCATCACAATATTGGACCTCAAAGTACACAACAGAGCTATCGCAACAAAACCAGCATTGTACTGGCACCAAAGCAGGCATGAATACAATAGAATAGAATAGAAGACACTGAGACAAATCCATACAAATACAGTTATCTGATACTAGACAAAGATGCCAAAAACATAGAAGAGACAGCCTTTTCAACAAATGGTGCTGGGAAAACTGGAAATCCTTACGTAAAAGAATGAAATTTAACCCCTATTTCTCACCCTAATTCAACTCCAAGTGGATCAAAGATATAGGAAATAGACCAGAAACCCAGGAACTGCTAGAAGAAAATGTAGGCCCGACACTCCAACATGTCAGCACAGGACAGTCTTCCTTAACAAGACTCCTAGAGCACAAGAAACAAAATTAAAAATCAATGAGTGGGATGGCATCAAATTAAAAAGCTTCTGCACAGCAAAGGAAACAATTAAAGAACATGAAGACAGAGCCCATATAATGGAAGAAAATCTTTGCCACCTACTCCTCAGGGCATTAATATCCAGAATATACAAAGAACTCATAAAACTTAACCAACAAAACAAATAATCCAATCAAAAAATGGGCAAAGGAACTAAACAAACACTTCTCAAAAGAAGAATTACAAATGGCCAACAAATATGTGAAATAAATGTTCAACATCTCTAGTAATTAGAGTAATGAAAATTAACACTAAATTGAGAGTTCACCTCATTCCAGTCAAAATGGCAATAATTAAGAGAATACAAGTAATAATAAATGTTGGTGAGGACGTATGGAAAAAGGTATACTTGTACATTGCTAGTGGGACTGCAAATTAGTAAAACTACTCTGGAAAGCAGTGTGGAGATTCCTCAAAAAACCAGGAGTGGAAACACCATATGACCCAGTTATCTCACTCCTTAGTATATACCCAAAGGATTTAAAATAAGCATACTATAGTGATGCAGTCACATCAATGTTTATAGCAGCATAATTCACAATAGCTAAGCTTTGGAAACAACCAAGGTACCCTTCAACAGATGAATGGATAATGCAATGTGGTATATATACACGTTGGGATACTAGTCAGCCGTGAAGAACAATGACATTAGGACATTTGCTGGCAAATGGATGGAAAAGGAGACTTTCATGCTAAGTGAAATAAAGCAGTCCCAGAAAAGTTAAACGTTGAATATTTTCTCTGATAACATAGAAGTTAGGGGCTGGAGTGGTGGCTCAGTGGTTAAAGTGCTTGCCTGACATGAGCGAGGATGCGGGTTCAAACCCCAGCACAAGGTATACAACGAGCAATGAAAGTACACATGAAAAACTAAATAAAATTGATTCACTCTTAAAAAAAATATATGGAAGCTAATCCAAAATAAGGCAGGGGGAGTGGGTTTAGAAAAATAGAAGAAAATTCAGTGGAGAAGATGAAGGGGATTGAAGGGAAAGGAAGAGAGATGGGATAAGGACAGAACAGTGAAATGAATCTGACCTAACTTTCCTATGTACATGTATGAATATACCACAATAAAGCTCACCAACATGTACATCCACAAGACACCAATTAAATATATATATATGTATACGTATACACATATATACATACATATATATACATATACATATAGGTGTATATATATATAATGGCTGGAGTGTTGGCTCCGCAGTTAACAGCAATTGCCTGGCATGTGCAAGGATGTGGGTTCAAACCCCAGCATCACATACACAGTGAAGTGTCAGAGCAACAAAAGCCACATGATAAACTGGAATAAACTTGATTCTTTCTCACATGCTACTTGGCCATTAGAGAAGACGATATTATGGCTTTGGAAACCAAATTGATGGAGATGGAAAAAATTATGCTAAGTGAAGTATCCTAATGGGGAGGTGGGGGGGGAGGTATTAGGAAGGATATCTAGGAGATTGGAGGGAGGGAATATGGGGGAATCATCTCAGAAGGAGATCTCTGACCTCCACGACATATCCATTTAACACAGGGGTTCTTCTGGGGGAAACATACAATCACGGGGAACCCAAGGGGGGCATCCATGACATGGCATCAGATGCCTTGGATAACTATGTAAATATACATTTGTTCTTGATTGTTTGACAATCCCCCTTATTTGTAACTTCATATTCATCTAATAAAAAAAATTGATTGTTTCTTTCTCTCTCACTGTTTACATATACATATGTGTAAATAGCAGAAAGATCAGTAGAATAGAGGGAAGGGAAAGGGGAAATACTAGAGACTGAATTTGAACAAATTATATTCCATGCTTTTATAATTATCTCAAAATGAATCCTAACATTACGTATAACTAGAATGAACAATTAAAAAACCCCTTAAAATCTAATGTACTGTGTTAAGAGGATCAGGTAATTTGTTCACATATTGTTGATATTTTATTAGGATATTACGGCAGCAGCCATGCTTTTCAAAAAGAAAGGTCAAAAGCAGAAAGGAAAGAGATGCCAGGGAAAAAACAGGGAAGTGTAAACAAGGGAAGGAGGAAGACTCTGAAACCCCAAGACGCTCAGAAAGAAGAGCATGCTGACCCCTCTGCTTAACAGAGGACAATAGCCACCCAGTCTCTTCTTCTTCAAAGCAAACCTTCTGACAAGAAAACAATGATACTCACTGAACAATCACAAAACAAGAAAATTTAATTTCCAAGAAGAAAGGAACAACATCAGAATTCCTTTAGTGACAATGTTGATTTTTTCCTTTCTACCATGTTTTTCTTTCTCAGTATAAATTCTAAAGTACAAATCTACATGAGGAACAGCAATGATAAAGTTACTGAGTTTACTTTACGTGTCTTAAACAACAAATACCTGTTTCTTCTATAAATAGAATTTAGATTTCTAAATGAAAACAGACCTCCCACACTTGATCATTGGTGAAGTCATACCCAGAGTAAGAGATTGAGTCATGAACAGTGAATGTCAAACTTACATTCTTCTCTCCAATGAAGTTATATTCTTTTATATAAAAATGATGTACAACATACTATTCTTTCTTAAGAAACAAAACCAACTGGTCCTTGCTTTGAGTGTCATAAAAGAGCATAACTGAACTGCTTTCTTTTACTCAAACAGCTGTTATGAATCCAGCTATATCAAGCCCTTTATTCATTATTTCAAAAATATTATGAACTTTGGATAATGGACTTCTCAAGACAGTGAAAAATGAAATGGTTCAATATCAATAATGCAGATATGTGTTCATTATATTCCAACTTACCTAATACACTGACGAAAGCATCAAAAAGATGAAAGGTAAGCAGTGGCTCTTTCAAGTGACCATAATAATCTGCAATAGTTTTAAATACATCTTTTTCAAATCCCAAGTACATAGGATGCTTCAAATCTGAACAGTTGGGCCCTATTTTTAAAAAAAGAAAAAGAAACATTAATGGGTCAATTACCTCTAAATATCATAATCTGTGCATAAGTGTGTCATGTACAGATATTCAAGATATGTAGAAATTCAGAAACTCAAGACATACAGAAAAAGTTCATGTGGAGAATTGACACTGTGTAAATTGATATACATTTTGCTTATACAAATATGCTTTATGCCTAAGCTGAAAACTACTATAAAACAAAGGCACAGCACTGACCTACCTTCATTTTAAAAGAAATCTACTCTTTTTTAAAACTCAAAAGCTTTATAAAGCTATCCAAAAAGCTGACCTCACCTTTGGCCACCACTTATTCTTTGAAACATTCATGAACATCTTGATGGATATGCCAACCACTGGAAAAGCAACTCGCTTGGTTTATGTGGGGCATGTCCCCTACTGCCAACATTCACCACGTCATAGAATAGCACCTCACACATGTGAAGGTTGCTACTAAGCCACGCCTCACATCTTTCCCCCATGGACAGGGAGCTAAGCTTGTCCAACCTTCCTTCAGAAGCTTTGTGCTTTTACATGTACACCTTCAGGGGAAGTCACACTTATCACTACATTTCGGTTGTCGTTGAAAATTCGTCATCATGAACACACCTTAGTACGCTTTATAACACTATAACTTAGACACTGGCCACCTATGTCCTTTCCCAGGTGACTGATGTCCAAATCTCTGGCTTGTCAGGAGTTCTGAAGTAGGTAATTTAACTTCCCATTTAAACCTTCTATCTTGCCATCGCCAATTCTGGCCAAATATGTAATTTAAATTTAAATTACTTCAAATGGTTGAGTGGGAAGAATAAAAAGCACTTCACCAAACTAAAATCACAGTACACTTCATCTCAGAGTGTCCAAAATATGAGCCAAAAACCAAAGGAAATTTTAATAGTTAGACCACAGAAATTTGGGCTTCACACAAACTAATATTGCCACGCATATTCAGAATGACAGTATATGATCATTTTCCACACAGGACCACAAAGATTACCCACATTCAACTAAACAGTCAGCTTCACTTTATAACCAAACAAAACTAACTCTGGTTAAATCAGTAATTCCTAGTCCATTAATTCAAGAATTCAGATATCTCTATGTACAGCTAATCCTACCCAAAAGGAAAAAAAAAACTACCTTTCTGAGGTATCTCTAAAACTCAAAAGGCCCTCTAGATTAAATATCATCATTATCACTCAACCAAAATAACTAGAACTCTTCTCATTAATATAACCTATTTGGCTGGATATAGAGACACACACTTATAATCCTTGTGGCTCAGGAGGCTGAAGCAGAAGGATTGCAAGTTCAAGGCCAGCCTTACCAACTTTGCAAGGCCTCTTGGCAACTTAGTGAGACTCTGTCTCAACGTTTAAAAAAAGGGTTGGGAATGTTACCCAATGATTAGTGCCCCTAGGTTCAATATCAGTACCAAAAAGAAAAAGAGAGAGAGGGAAATCACTTATTTGGAGCCAGGCGCAGAGATGCACATCTGTAATCCCAGATACTTGGGAGGCTGAAGCAGGAAGACCACAAATTCAAGGCCAGACTGGGCCTATCTCAAAATAAAAACAAAAAGGGCTGGGGATATAGCTCAGTCATACAGTACTTGCCTAGCATACATGAGGCCCTGGGTTCAATTCCTAGTACCAGTAATCAATCAATCAATCAATCAATCACTTGCCTGGGGATTATGCCATTAACCATTAGAAGAACAATTTCTTTGGGTTAAGCCTACTGAAAATGCCCAGAAAAATGGTTGTTAATAAGATGCTATAACTCATTCCTTTACAGTGCCTATGACAGCCAATGAAATAGATGTCATATGCCTACAAAAGGAATTTCAAATGTTACAAAAGTCCTCATAGGGACCACCCTGGTCCAGTCCCCCTTGTCTCACATTCAAATTCCTAAAACATGCCTTCTTGTTTCTGTGCATGCAGGTCCCCTCTCCTTCCAAACCAGCCTGCCTATCACTTGGATCAGTGCTCCAAAACATTTCTTTCCCACTGAAAATATCGCCCTATGAAAAACCAATAATGGACAGGATCTGTTGAACAAACTGATGATATAAATACAGTAGAGACTTAATAGCATGTGTTTTAGGAATAAAAACCTGTAGACTATTAACAGGCAGTTGTCACTACATTATAAGCAATATTACTAGTTTCTCTGTCTCCTGTGCTGAAGCAGTCAGAAGTAGTGAGATCTTATCTGTAATATGATTATATCCACGTGAAAATGGACGCATTAAATGCCTTTAAAATTGTTCCATAATAATCCTTTCAGTAAGTCACAAATTTATCGCTAAAAGCACAATAGTCCCAAAACAATTAACTGCCAGTCTCACAGGTGTCAAATCAACATTCAGTTCATTGAGCCGAAATATTTTCTAATTCAGGGCACTAATTTCTGTCAATTTCATAAAAATGGCAGATAATTAGTACTTACAATTTGCCAAACACTTCATAGCTGACAGTACCCAATGAGGAAGTTCTTCTGCAAGAGAAATAAAAATAAATAGATTTTTTTTCAATTCTATATAACAAGTAATTATATATACACTTGGGATTATTAAGAATGTGTTACTTTCTCGGGTAATATGAAACATAACACCAGTTTATCTATCACATTATTTAAAGTCTTTCCTTAACAGCATTATTATAATATGTGCTTCAATAAATCATGCCTACAAATTTTTCTAAGGGTAAGATACACCTTCAGTAAAAAGAAAAAATTGGGTGGTTTGGCCCATAGAAACAAATCAATTAACCCTTAAAAATTGCAGAAGAGAAAGAAAATACAGAAGTAGCTAAAATTCTACCCATCAAATGCATTTGTTATACAAAATAAATAACAAAAAGTAAATTCTGGGCTGGGCATGTAGTTCAGTGGTACAGCACATGCTTAGCATGCACAGGGCCCTGGGATCGACCCCCCGAAACAACAGAGGTACATTATTACAGAGCCAATATAAGTATTATTTTAACTATTAACATTTTCAAACTGTTTTAGGTGAAGAAAGTTCCACTAACCTCTTAATAGTACACTATTAAGTGTTAGGATAGCCTTAAAATAAAAATAATAAAATTGCTCCAAAAAGTCCTAGGTGAGTCTTTTCAGTCTGCCCTGTCACAAACACTGACAAAATGGACCAACGCTCAGGCTTCCACTTCATCTTCTCTACCTTCTGTGGGAAGACACTCGTTGAATTGAGTTAACCTGAGTCTCATGAACCTGAGTCTTATAAAATCCTCTCTTCTTTCTGAAGAACTTCAAAGAACAAAAGATGTCTGGTAATTACAAGTATTAATCTGCTACACTTAGATGCATTTCTACAGAACTTCATGTTATATGCTGATATTGACCCAACAACTCATGAAGTCACCAGCAATCTGTTTCTGTCACCCCTTGACCTCCATTCCTCAAAGAAGGAGCATGAAAGGGGAAGTGCTTCCATTTTTAAACACAGGCTCAGCTCCTACTGGGAGATATGACCTAGAAAACCCTCTTCTCCTCTTCCCTCACATCTGCTCATGCCCCTTATGGTACCTACCCTCTGTCTATTGCTCAGGAGCTTCTAGCCCAGAATTTAATATTTTATAAAAATCCAAAAAAAAGTATTATAGTATCTTTTCACATCTAAAAGTCATTTAATTTCAGCCAATTCTTGGTACCAGGGGTTGAATTAAAGGAAGAATAAAACAAAGTGCTAATCTAATTCTGGTTCAACCCTTACCCATTGGAAGAAGTTTTAAAAACAGTCTAGGGATTGTTGTCCACTATAGGTACCATGACTGTATATTTCTAAGTCAAAAACTGGGTTATGTGGCTGTGAAGTATCTTTTTCCTCTCCTTGATCTGTAAATGGGCCTGGAGGAAAAGGTATGAAAAATTAACATTTAAAGAGCTACCGTATTAAAAAGGAAAAAAAAAATACATACCCACCCATGGATGCTCAAAACTCTAGAAAACTTAGGGATCAAAGGATCTTATCTTAACTATGTAAAGGCCATACATGACAAACACTCAGCTACTAAAACACTAAACGGAGAAAGGCTGAAAGCATTTCCACTAAACTCAGAAACAAGACAAGGCTGCCTGCTCTCACCACTTTTGTTCAATATAGTTCTCGAGAACAAAACTGTTGGAGCAATCAGGCAAGAGGAGGAAATCAAAGGGATAAGAATAGGAAGAGAAGAAGTCAAACTATCCTTTATTTGCTGACATGATCCTACATCTGGAAGATCCAAAAACTCCACCAGAAAACTGCTTGAGCTTATAAACAGATTTAGCAATGTGGCAGGCTACAAGATCAATACTCATAAATCAATAGCTTTCCTATACACTAATAGGGCAGAAGAAAAAAAATCAGGAAATCAATTCCATTCACAATATCTTCCAAACGAATAAAGTACTTAGGAATTAATCTAACAAGAGAAGTAAAAGACCTCTATAACGAAAATTACCTGACATTGAAGAAAGAAATCCAAGAAGACCTGAGGAGATGGAAAGATGCTCCATGCTCTTGGTTAGGCAGAATTAATATAATTAAAATGGCCATTCTGCCAAAAGCACTATACAGATTCAATGCAATCCCCCTCAAGACACCAATGTCATTCTTTACAGATATAGAAAAAGCAACTCTCAAATTCATTTGAAACAATAAGAAAACCCAGAATAGGCAAAACACTACTAAGCAAGAAAGATGAAAGAGGTGGTTTTGTAATACCAGATCTAAAACTATACTATAGAGAGCTATACTATAGCTATAGTATAGAGCTGAACTACACTATAGTAACAAAAACAGCATGATAATGGTATCAAAACAGGAACAAAGACCAACAGAATAGAATAGAAGACTCTGAAACAAAACCACAAATCTTTAAACATTTGATCTTTGACAAAGGGGGTCAAAATATAGCATGCAGGAATGACAGCCTATTCAACACATGGTGCTCAACAAACTGGACAGCCACTTGAAGAAAGTTGAAATTAGATCCTTATCTCTCACCTTGAACAAAAATCAAATCTAAATGGATCAAGGATCTAGGAATTAAACCAGCTAACATACACTGCTAGAAGAAAAGTTAGGATCAACACTCCAGGATTTGGGAGTCGGCAAAGACTTTCTCAACAAGGCTCCTAAAATGAAAGAGTTAAAGTCAAAAATCAACGAGTAGGATGCCATTAAGCTAAAAAGCTTTTACACAGCTAAGGAATTGGTCAAAACTGTCAAAAGACATCCTACAGAATAGAGATAATCATAGCCTGTGATTCTTCTGACAGGGGACTACTATCCAGAATTTACCAAGTACTCAAAAAACTTAATATCAAAAACACAAACAATCCAATCAATAAATGTGCCAGAGAGCTAAAGAGAGACCTCTCAAACAGAGGAAGTTGAGCAAGCCAATGAAAACATGAGAAAGTGCTCTAAATCACTAGTAATCAGAGAAATGCAATCAAAACTACATTAATATTTCACCTCACTCCAGTCACATTGGCAAAAATGAAGAATATAAATAATAACAGATGCTGGAGGGAGTATGGGGAGACAGGAACGCTAGCATACTACTGGTGGAGCAGCAGACTGGTACAGCTGCTCTGGAAAGCAATGTGGAGAATCCTCAAAAAATTAGGGTTGAACCTACCATACAATCCAGCAATCCCTCTTCTGGGTATTTTCCCAGAGGAGTTAGAATCAGTACATTATAGTGACACAGCAAAATCTATGTTCACAGCAGCTCAATTTACAATAGCTAAATTATGGAAACAACCCAGATGCCCCTCACTGGATAAATGGATCTAAAAACTGTGCTATATATATACCATGGAGTTCTACTCAGCAACTAGAAACAACACAATTGCAGCATTTGAAGGTAAATGAACGGCAATGGAAGAAATCACGCTGAGCAAAGTTAGCCAAACCCAGAGAGTCAAGGGTCGAATGCTTTCACTCTTTTGTGGAGGCTGGAAGTAAACCCAGGCCTGTGTGAAAGGTAGTCAATCTCATGCATTAGACCCAACAAAGGCATAGCAACACAGGGGGAGGGGGTAAGTGGAGGAGGAGAGAATAGGGAGGGATTTAGGGTGTAATGCTGATTTAAGAATATATGCATATCATATTGTTATATGCTTTTATGATTGTACAATTACTCAATTTCCTAATAAAAAAGAATATATGCACATCATATTGTTATTTTACATGCATTTGTGATTGTACAATAACTCAATTTCTTAATAAAATAAATTGCATAATGGACTTCAAAAAAAAAAAAAAAAAAAGACTATACCAGGTAATCTGACACAAAGACATCATGAAAAGGTAGCCAGAACCCAAGGCCGTCAGACCCCAGCACCTACGTGAAAACAGACTCACTCAGCTAGGTCTTAAACCAACTTACTTCTCAGGCATTTTACCTAGGTACAACACAGAATCGTAGTCCCCAGGTGGCTTACAATGAACTAGCCTCTGAATGGATTCTGCTGAGGCTCTCACTCTAGGACACTCATCTTTCCACAACATTTTCTTAATCCAAAAAATTAGTTAAAAGGTTTTTTGTTTTGTTTTTTTAAGTATTACACAGTGAGAGGACATATAGAATGAGAGGGTAAACTTACTTAGGGTTTGGGGAAGGGTCAAATAAGAGCTAATGGCCCTGCACAGCCAATGTAAGGGTCAATGAAGGACAAATGGTTTTCACACACTTACTTGACTTGTCCTCGAGGATAACCACTCCCTGCTTGCTAACACTATATACATTATGGACGATGTACTTGGAGTTGACAAGTTTGACGTCTAAAACTTCTTCTAAGGAGTCTAGGCCAAGGATTTTCTGTAAACTGGAAAGGTAAATAAAAATCATTATTTACCTAGGAAACTGGCGCTCCAAAAGGCCAAACTGTATTTTCATGCACTTCACCCAATTTTTGAGGGTAAAATTAGCAGAAATGGAATAGAATTAAAAAACATTTAAAAGATAACCTTTTATCATTAACATACATACTACTTCAATGATCTAGTAATACAATACTTGAATTCCAAGAAAATAATTTTATTCAGTAAAAATATTATAAAAACAAAAACTAACTTCCCCAATGATGAGAAACTGCTACCAGTACATCTTTATGAGGAAAAAAAACTGCTATATAGTTTATTGAAATTATACAATTATAGTGCTTCGTACATGAGACCAAATTTCCATTGTTGAGTTTAAGATTTCAGTGTTAGTTTACTTAAACTCCTAATTAAATAAATAACAATAGAAAATTCCCAGAATTTAAATTGTTTGCAAATTATGAAGTTGAAATTTTTATAAATAATTTCAGAAAGTTAAAGATGCAGAGAGTAATAAAGATGCAAAACAGAAAAATTCACTAAAATTTCTCATCAACATCAAATGTACATACTAAGATAACGTCATAGACTTCCATATCTCTTCTACATTGGCCTCTGTCAGCTGTCTGCGGTGGACAAGACGGCAAGCAGGCACCTCTCCAATAGCAATGCTGTGACGCTTGAACCACATCTCAGAATTCTAATTTGGAAAGAAGGTAAAAAGGAGGGAAGGAAGGAGAAGGGATAGTAAGAATAAATTTTTCAATAAAAAGTGGTATCATTTGATAAGACTAATTTGATTTAAAGTAATTAGAATCATAACCTTTCTTTGTGTGGACAGAGAAAGAAGCAAAGGACTCTTAAGATTAGGTCATATTACGGACGAATATTTATAAATTACAAAAGACAACAGCAATACACATAACAGTATCTTGTGAACGTTTACTTTGGGAGTTCCAACTAATCAGTGAAGTAGCAGTGAGATTTTTATTTTATTTTTTTATTTTTGAGATGAGGTTTCACTATGTTGCTTGCATAAGCTGGCCACCACAACTTCCTATGTAGCTGGAACCACAGGCATGCTCCACCAAACTCAGCTCAGTAAAATAATTTTTTTGGAAAGAGGGTCTTACTAAGTTTCTGAGGCTGGCCTTGAACTTGAGATCCTCCTGCCTCAGCCTCCTGAACTGCTGGGATTACAACAGTGTGCTACCACACACAGCTAGTAAAATAAACTTTTATTTATTTAAAATTAAATTAAGGAATACCTATCCAAATCCACACAATGTACAAATTGATTGATTAAAATAAAAACAAAGTTTTATTCAAAAATTTCCTCCTTTTACACGCCTGTAATCCCACTGACTCAGGAGGCTGAAGCAGGAGGATCACAAGTTCAAAATCAGCCTTAGCAAGTAAGAGAGACCCTAAGCAACTTAGTGAGACCCTGTCTCAAAATATAATCTAAAAAGGACTGAGGACGTGGTTCAGTAACTAAGTACCCCTGGGTTCAATCCCTGAAAAAAAAGAAATTCAGCTTTTAATAAGCAAATGTCAAATAAGTACCATGTTGGAAAGGAGCCCAAAACTGGGCAGCTGCCAAAGCTGGGGAAACAAGAGCTTAAGGACACCTGAGGATACCAGAAGAGAAGGAACAAACCTCTTTCCACAGAGGAAAAAACTAAAGCTTAAAGCTTAATGGGGTAAATTTGTCCCGAGTCACTCAGCTCTATCACCACCACAATCATTCTTAGTGGTTCATTTTTCACATTTAGGCTACTACACATAAACTATATAGTGTCCTTTTTATAATCACAGAGAAGAATTTTGACCTTTAAAAGGCAATACATATAATAGTACATCCATAAAGAATTTCTATAATAATTTTTTTGCAAAAGTAACATTATAGAAAAATCTTATTTGGAAAGAAAGGAGCAGTAATTTTTCATTTTGGGGGGTTTTTTATTTTGTTTTTGTTTTTTAAAAGTGGGGAGGGGATCAATTCTATTTATTTTTTCATCTGGTCTTAGTTCTCCCAACACTTAGTTGCACATTTGGTGCTAGGGATCAAACCCAGGTCCTCACACATGCCAGGCAAGCGCTCCAACCACTCCAGCTCCTCGTTTTTGCTTTTACAGAATTACCGAACTACAAAAGAAATTCAAAAGCAACATGGATGTGTGAATTTTTAAGCATCTAAAAAGGAATTTGGGAAGGCAAGACATAGGTAACATTTTTCTAGCAAGTCTACTTACAAATGTATCCTAAAAAAAATACTCATGAATATATTCAAATAATTATCTATAAAAGTATTATTTACTACATTGTAAATTTACTACATTATTTCAACATATTTCATATGTTGAAATAACTGGAAGTACTGGAAACACCTAACAGTAGAGAAGTCGAGAAGTAAAATATATCACTTTTCTATTAGACATGATATGGACATGAAAACTAATGTCAGATGTTAAATAACGTGAAAAAAATAAGCATGATGCTGTTCTCAGTGAAGAACAGAGGCCACAGAAGAGCCCAGCACGACCTAGGAAGGATACATAATAAAAATATTAATAACAGTGATTCTCTGTAGATGATATAATGAGTAAGTCATTTTCTTCTTTCTCAACCTATACATGTTCTATGAAATAAATAATAGCAACAGTTCTGAACAGTTACTGAGAACCTGTGTACCAGGCGCTGTTCTAAGCACTTCACAGGTATCAGCTCAACTCCATCCTCACAGCAACCCTACCTTGGAGCATACTAGCATCCCGGTTTCACTGACAAGAGAACTTAGACACAAATACAACGGACACAAGTGGACACGAACACAGAGACCCAAGATCTGACAGTCAGCACCCGCAGGAGCCGTGATGTGAACCCAGCAGTTGGGCTCAACAGCCCACACTCTTACCTTCAAATAACACTGGTTTGCCCTTCAGGGAACACAACAAAAAACCATTTTTGCTTTATTTTGTTACGGTTTGGTTTTATATAATGGCTGCTGCGTAAGATAGGACAAAACAAAACAAGTAAACTGAAGGCAGAGACAGAAAAAGTTAAATAACAGAAAAGAACAAGCTCAAGCTTTTTAAGAGAGATGAACTACTGCTTATTTTTGACAATGTTGTCATTCCAAAACTCCATGGAGGCCCCACTTGGGAAACATCCTGTTCTGCCATTCCTCCTGGAGCAATCCTAAGAAGCGGGAGCCCAAGCTTTAGTGGAATAATTACATAACAAACAGGAAGAGAAGGCCCAAGTCCCCACCCCTACACTTGAGGAAGTACAAGCAAGGGCAAGATAAAAGTTACAGGGAAACAAAAAGAAATATAGACACAGAAGGCCAGGAAAGAAACAGGAAGGAGCTGGTAAATCTGAGACTCTGGCCTTATCACTTTGGATCTCCCTGAAAACTGAAAACTGAAAATGGAAGTTCCTGTCATTGGTACAAAGCCCTGAACAATGGAGTTAGATGTGCTATTGAACACCTGCTCTTCCTAGTGGGGACACTGGGAACATTAGAACTTCACAAAACCAGGTGGAACACAAGGGAATCATTACATCAAAAAAGCACAGTAATATGAGAATCTATCTCTGTATAAACACCCTTAGATGGGCTGGTAATGAAAAAAGGACTGTTGAATAACAACTCCACTCACGGGGTCATATTGGTTGTATCAGTACAATGTTCTAAGAAATATACCTGATCTCTTAAAGTTTATATATTAATATTCTATAGAACAGGAACTATCAACCGGACCTCAACTAAGTACTCCTCTCTGGAAATTAATAGTCCTCAAATAGCACTCAACTCTTGCAGTGTATTCACCCTTGGTTCTCTAACAGTTTACTTTCTATCATGCACTTCACCAGACTCCTAGTCCTTTTAGAATAAAAGCTATGGCACCTTCCTGTCTCTGTAGATCTTGCATGGTGCCTGGCACACAGAGATATTCAATAAATCTTTTTGAATAAATAATTTTATACAACCTCTTCTTTAAGTTCCAGGGCCATTATCTCCTCTGTTGGACACTCCCATTTATTACAATCCATCTTTATCATCAAATTCAGATGTAATTCATCACCATCCCTGACACATCCACAAAGTCCCTACAGAGTCCCATTTCTGTCACCAGTGTCACTCCTTTCCTTGAATCATTTTGATAAAAATATAAGCTTCTTAACTATTTGTTTCCAACATGGGATATACTACAATCTCTTCAGAGAAAAAAAAAAAGAAAAAAAATTATGTTGTTTCTTTTAATTACCCTGCCTAAAAATGGCTTCCTCCTATCTATACAAACAAAACTGTTTAGGGGGGCTAGAGCAGTAGCTCAGCAGTTGCAGCGCTTGCCTCGCATGTGCAAGGACCTGGGTTCAAACCCCAGCACCACGTACACAGTGAAGTGTCAGAGCAACAGAACCCAAATGAAAAACTTGATTCTTTCTCTCTCTTTAAAAAAAAAAAAATTAAAGACTGTTTGGATGTCTAGTCTTACAATACTAGATTAACTTAAAACCAAATTAACAAATTTTTTAAAAATTTCCTTATCAAAGTTTTTCTCTGTATTTTATTTTTTAGCATTATCTCAATCTTGTTAATCATCTAATGGGGGACAGTATGCAAAAAAAGGAGAAGGTATGCAAAAAAAGAAAAAAAAAAGGCATTTTAATTTTTCCACAGTAAGCTGAAGTATTCCAAGACTAGAAAAATCTGCCTTTGTGTCCAAGGGTCACTCCATAATATATCATCCCAACCCCTCTCACTCTCAGCGAGTAACAATAACAACAAACTTCACAAGAAGAAAAAACAAGAGTAAGGCATGGAACAAAGTAAAAGGGATTCCAAGGGAGTTTTAGCAGAAATTTGCTCTGACTGAACAGATGAAAACAGCTACCACATATTCTGTCAAACTGTCAAAGGGCAATTGTGAAAAAACGTGAGTGCCGATCTCTCTGCTAACTCTCTCAGCTGCTGAGCGCTCTGATACTGTCTTACAGTACTTCCAGGCTACCGTTCATCAGGCTCTAACAGAACTAGACCAGGCCTGGGCACCACAGCACTTACCATCACAAGCGGCCTCACTGGGATGCTCTCCTGCGAGGTACCCAGCGGAGGATCATCCCATTCTGGAAACTTAATAACTTCCTTTCGGTATAGGGGCTTCTTTGGATATGGTTTTAGGGGTGAAGAAGGAGGAAATCTAAAAACCAAGAAGAAATGCTCTATTAATACAGTAAGTGGGAAATCCAGATATTTTAACAATAGTCCTCACATCTTGTGTCCTTGAGAATTTACATGAGAATTCCACACTTCAAATAATAAATTAGCTTATACTCATCAAACTATTATATGGTTAATTGTAGCAAATAATAACATGATTTTTTTTTAAAAAAAAGTATTCATTGATTATGCCCCTCAAATGAAATTTATGGAGAAAAATAGTTATAAAAATGTGGTATTTTAGGGGCTGGAGCAGTAGCTCAGCAGTAGTGCACTTGTCTGGCATATGTGAGGACCCAGGTTCAAACCCCAGCATCACATACACAACTAGGTGGAGGAACCAAATGAAAAAATAAAAATTAATGCTCTCTCTCCCTCTCTTTAAAAAAAAAAAGTGATACTTAAAAAATAGATGAATCTTGTTCTCTTACAATTTATTTGATTTTCATGATTAAAAATGCTCTCAATGGGAGGCTTGCCCTTTGTTTTACCCGGTTTGAAATTCTTTTCACTACATAACTTAAGCCAAACCATAGTGATGAAAACTCCCAAATAGAAATCACTGATAGAAAAATCCTCAATAAAATGAATACATTAATATGGATGTCATTTGGCTTGGTAATCACTTTTACAACTGCTTCTAAAAAAATTAACCCTCCTTCCCTTGAAAATCTAAAACTTTATAATAAGATTAAAGCTTCAGTCTGGAAATCCATCCAGGAGGAGCTAGAAAGCTGCCCAGTACCCTTCTTGGGCCTTTCTGCACAGCTTCCCTGTTCCCAGCCTTCCTACATACAAGCAGCACCACTTCCTGGACAAGCACATAGACGTCCACATGAACTCCAACTCTATCAAAACTGGTCTGCACCACACCTGATAAAGAACTAAAACTACTATATATTTCTTCTCAGAGGATCTTTTTCTATAAAATTGTCAGAAAAGAATACATTGGAAATGCACTGCAGGGCTGTAGGTGTAGCTCAGTGGTAGAACACTTGCACAAGGCCCTGGGTTCCATCCCCAATACTGCAAAAGTAGCAGCAGATTGCAATGCATTGTACAAGAGATGTAAGAACTTTGGGTCTTACTATTGACCTAGAAGTCAGTACGATAGTTTTATTTTGACATTTTTAAAAATTTAGACCAAGATAGAGGCTTAAAATCTTGCCCAAAACATTCATGGGAAGGTATAAAAAATAACTAAGTATCTTATTCTTCAGGCAAATGTGGAGGTAACAAAGAATTTTAAAATGACTATAGTTTTCAAGGAATGTTTATATCAAGGTGAATCCAGACAATCAGAAATAGTAAGAGTACTATGGGAAACCATTTCAAAAGACAATTTTAAGAAACTTGAAAAGGGATGACTAAGGGAGAAAAGTTGAGTTTAATCTTCTCTGAAAGAAAATCCAATAACTACACCTTTCCAGTAAGAAAAAAATGAGGTCTGAAAATCATTAAATCAACTTAAAAATAAAAAAATTGAAAGAGACCTTAAATTTTTGAAAATCAAGATACCAAAGCAGTTTTTCCCAGAGTTCAAAATACAAACTACAAGAATCTCTAAAGCTAGTCAAGGTATGCTACTTTGTAAGGAAAGACTGGCTTGCAGATATCAAATCTGATGTCTTAGAAGGCAACAATGACAACAAAAGTACTATTTCCAGCCAAACTACAGCACTCAGGTATACAAAGTATACACTCACATATACATATACCATTGCATAGAATTCCAGGAGTTCACAGACTATCCACCCCTCAGTCTATTAGAAGTTCAACAATCCCTGCCGGACCACTCATACCCACTGCTTACTCTCCTATTCCATTCCCTCAAACACAGTGTAAAAATTTTTGGACCTGAATTCCAGGCTTAACTTTCTCAAGAACTGACTATAAGCCCTCTGAAAAAGAAAACTAAGCCATAATTTATTCATTTGCCAAGTGAATGAATTAAACTGGATGCGTTACTAATTTTTTTCTAAGTTCAAAAATGCTTCTTTCAGAAACAAGTAACATCTTCCAAAGACCAATGCAGAATTTCTTATGTGCAAAACTATGATTGAAAAGATGTCAAGGAGTCACTTCTCCAATCACCCTAAGAAGATGGGATCTTTGCCATGAGTTACATGGGCAGCTATCAATGGCAGGCACACTGTTGTCACAGCAGTCTGTCAATCTTGCCTGAGAGAAAAATGCAGAAGGGCTCCCTCCAGTGGACAGCTTTCATTTTGTGCATTGAAAGTTATTAATTTAATATTAACATTTTAATCACATAATCTTAGCTAGAAAGCCTGTTAGAGATGATCTAGTTCAAATATCACATCTTTCACATAAGGAAACTAAGGTCAAAGAAAGGAAAGAAACTTATTAAAAGTCTCACAACTGGCCAAGACAAAAAACCATCTTGAACAAAAGATTTGCAAGTTGTTTAGTAAGAAAGTTATAGAATTTTATTAGAAAAAAAAGAAATGAAGAAAAGAATTTTATTAGAAGACATTAAAGAAATAAATCAACAGAGATACATATCACCTGGTGAATAAGATTCAATATTATAAAATGTCAGTTTCCCCCATAAAGATCTATAGCTACAATGAAATTCCAATGAAATACAAAGAATTTTCCATAAAATATGATTAACTGATTTAAAATGTATATGGAAATGCTAAAAATCACCAACAGCCCTGGAGTCAAACTAACCTACTCAGCAGCCTCTGGGGTCCAGGTGTACCCAGGACTTCCACTCCCCAAGACTCCTGCCCAGAGCTAGGCTAACCCACCCAGCAGCTACTCGGGTCCCCTGCTGCGTCTAGGACACCCACCCTCAGGAACTACCCCCTCCTGGAGCTGAGCCAACCAGCCCAGCAGCATTCATGAACAGTTCTCTGAACTTCAATTAAAAAAAAAAAGATGTATCAACCTAGAAAAGGTTCGCTCAGTCCCACAACTCCCCTACCAATAAGCCCACTGACAGGCAAGGGGATGAAAATCTAGAAAAAAAAAATCAACACTCTGATTAATAAAAGGAACAATGAACTAAAAAAAGATTTAATAAAGGGATTAAGTGAGAAAACTCAAGAGATGAAAAACTCCATTAGTAAAGAAATAGACATAATGAAAAGGGAATGGAGTTCAAACCTTCATTCAATCACATCAGAGGAACGATGGACGAATTTAACAATGGACTAACTTCTGTAGAAAACAGAACCTCAGCTCTTGAAGAAAGAACTTCAGATAATGAGGATAGGCTGATTAACTTGAGCACATGGAAGACAAAAAAAAAAAAACTCACACAGCATGAGCAGAATTTTCAAAATGTATGGGATGAAATCAGAAGAACTGATCTAAGAGTAATTGGGTTACAAGAAGAAATTGAAATGCAAACGAATGGCATAAAGAATGGCGGGGAGTGAAGAGGGAGAGGGGAGAGGAGGAGGAGGGAAGATAGGGAGGGATCAAGGAAGATAATCAACAATGTAACATAGTCATTCCCCCCCTGAGAAGTCAAATAATACTTAGGCGATCATTTAATTCTGGAAAATTCACAAATTCACAATTATATATAGAAAGAGAGACATTTATAACTGTTATAGGGGAATATAGAAGAACCAAGAGAGTGGAGTGTGGGCAATGTGGGGTTGACTCTGGATCAAGATCAAATGCATATCATATTATTATTTTATATACATTTATGTTTGTACTACAAATCAACTCCTTAATTAAAAAAAAAAAAAAAAACCAACACATTCTCAAAGAAGAAAAACAACGTGAGGTTGCCCTACCAGATTCTAAGGCTAATGAGGATAATATGGTAAAGCAAAACTGATGACATAAACCAGTTTCTCAATCACAGCATTACTGACATTTTAGGCCACAGAGTTCTTTGTAGTGAGTCGTCCTGCGCGCTGTGGAATGATTAGCAGCATCCCTGGCCTCTTCCCCTGGATGCTAATAGAAATCCCTGAGATATCCGTTGTGACAACTAAAAATTTCTCCACCTACTGTCTGAAGTTCCTGCAGAAGGAGCCCCAAGTTGAGAACCATTGTCCTAAACAAAAAGAATCCAAAGTAAACACACTTACATTTAGAATTATGGTTTATGATAGAGAAGACATTTCAGGTCAATGGGAAAGCATGGACTTTTCAATAAATGGTACTGAGACCCCTGATTATATTACATCCACTGGGAAAAGTGAAATTGCATCCCTAAGACAGACTGACACATTTCCAAAGATGTTTACATCCCAAAGATGCTTAAAACCATACAGCCCAGCCACATGCTCTTCTGCACTGTGATCTTGCCACTACTGTACCAACAGAGTGTTCTCTACCCTTTTGTGTCTAGGTAAGCCCCTCTAATTGCTTTGATGAATAGAATATGGCAGAAGCACTAGCTGTTAAGTGGCCAGAACTCTTCATGCCTCTAGAAATAATCCCATTCATACCACAAATTCTTGCAAAGCTTCCTCTTAGAAACCATTAGTCATGTAAAAATTGGAACTACCCTGAGACCATGCTGGGAGACACCTCAGCAACAGGGAGAGGTCCTGGAAGATGAGATACTATATAGAAAAAATGCTGAGTCAAGTACCTCCAAAGGTCCAGATTTGTGAATGAAGAAGTCATTCTGGGGATGCAGTCTCCAGCCTCACCAGCCCCAGCTGATGTGCACCTAAGCCTCCCCACGATTCCTGAACCACCTAATTATGTAAAAGTTACAAAGGTTGTTTTGAGTCACTAAGTTTGGCATAGTTTTACTGCATGACAAAAAATAACTAGAACAGAAAGCTGTGGCTTTTGCATCACGAGGAGGCAGTGAATGATGGCCCAGAGACTCAGGAGGACTATTAGTAGAGGCTGGAAGAACAGTAAGGATGTTGTTACTGGAAGTTGGAAAAAAAGTCCTTTTGCACAGTGGCACAAATCTCAGTACAACTGTCACCTGCAGGAACATGGGAAATAGGAAAGATGGACTTGGCTAAGGAATTTTCTAGGATGAATGAATGATAAAAACACAAACTGGTTTCTTTTAGCTGTGTGATAAGGTGTGGATACAGATAAACTACTGAAGGAACTGTTGGGTTTCTTAGCTTATTTAGAGGAAAGATAAAGCAGCCATGACTGGATGATTCAAAACCAAAATTATTTCTCATTCACAGTCCCCAACAGTAAAGGTTCTCAAAGTAAAATGGCTTCATGCAAAAATCAAATCCAAGGTGTTTTTAGTAAAATGTGGCCTCAAGACTAGTTACAAGTATGTGGGATAAAACTCTTCCTAAAAACTCAGAAAAATTTAAGGCAGTATCTCACAGGCCATCTCAAACTAACAGAAGTTCATAAAAGGAAAAAAAGCTTTTCCTCTGCTCTACCTCATTCGACACAGCATACTTCTGTGGCAAATCCTCCAGTAAACATCAACAGAGTGTCCTATAATCCAACACAATGCTGAAGCTATCTACGCAGAGAAAGTGTCAGATCCCATAGATTAGAGACTCAATCAGGAAAGACTGACCTCCACTTGAGATGCCAACTGGAAGTCCCAGCTGTGACCTACACTTCCAATCAATCAGCTATAAACTGGGGTTCCAACAGCCACCAACCATCACCCCCCAATTCAATAATTTAGTATGACAGCTCAAAGAAATCAGGAGAACACTTTATATGTGTTTTCCAGTTTATTATAAAGGACTCAGATGCAACATCAGGTGGAGATGGTTAGAATGAGGTCTGAGGAAGTAAAAAGCCGCCAAACCTTCTCAGGGTGTACCGCCCTCCCAGCACCTCCAGGTGCTGCTGCAATTTCAGTCACTCAGAAGTCCAAACCTTCCCTTTCAAGAATTTTTGTAGAGGGATGGAGCTGTGGTTCAGTGGTTATGGCACTTGCCTTGCATGCACAAGGACCCAGGTTCAAACCCCAGCTCCACGTACACAACGAAGTGCTGGAGCAATAAGAGCCATGTGAAAAACTCAATTCATTCTCTCTCTCTCTTCCCCTCCTTCCCTCTCTCACTGTCCCTCTATTTAAAAAAAAAAAAAAAAGAATTTTTATAGACCTTGTTCTCCATCCCTCTTGCCCCATTTTACAAGAGGTCAGTGGGTGCAGCTGAAAGTTCCAACTCTCTGATCCACTAATCACTGAACTTTTCTTAAGACTGGCTCCAGTGAAATTATCTAGGGGCCCTACCCTAAGTAACCTCACTGACTTAAACTCTGATTTTATCAAAGATGCTCATTATGAATAACAACATGCTCCTTTCACTCTGGAAATTTCAGGGGTTCTAGGACATCTATGACAGGACATGAAGTGAAAGATCAAATACATTCCATATCACAGGTTTCTAAGACTCTTAAGGGTCTTGTACCATGATAGACTTACTAATACCCCAAAACAGAAGAGATGTGTGAGTAAGACTTTATTAATAGAGGAAAACACAGTAAGATTCACAATAAAGTTCAAAATTCTTTTTTTTTAAATCGTTTTGCTTGTGTGTACATTATACTGGGAACTGAACCCAGAGCCTTGTGCCTGTTCAGCAAGCACTCTACCACTGAAGTATGCTCCCAGCACAAAAGCTTAACACTTCAACATTTCTTTTGTTTTAACAGATTTTTTTAGAGAGAGGGACAGTGAGAGAGAGAGAGAGAGAAACAATTTTTATTTAGCTTTTCATGCAACTTTCGTTGCTCCGAGACATTGTTGTGCATGTGGTGCTGGGGTTTGAACTCGCATACTCATGCATGCTGGGCAAGCACCGTAACCAACCCCAACACTTCAGCATTCTTAAACCTAGCAGAAAGACTATCCACTTCAAAAGTTCAAACAGAAATTGAAAATCACAGCCACTTGGACATTTCAAAATGAAATGAGCAGCCAAGGACTTAAGCAGAAAATATCTGAGAAAGCAATTCCACTGCAAACATCATGGGCCATTTCTTATGAAAAGAAAGAAAAACTCAGAATGTTGAGCAAAAAGTCCGGGATAGAGCCAGGAACTCTACCGAATCACTCCCAGGAAACAGAATTCTGCTCAAATCAAGGAATGTCAGACATGCATCCAATTGCATTTCAGAAGTACTATGGAACAGTGATCACTATATGTGATGTCATAATGGGATGAAACTTAGAAGTCTTGTTGGAGGGATGAACGTAGTTTGGAAATGAAAGGAATGTTGGGGCCAGTGGCAAACTATGACAGATTGTATTTTCCAAGGATGGCCACAACACTATCCTGAATCCATATGCTCTTCCCATCCCATATGGGGCTTTGACACTCCCTAGTCAACAGAAAGAGATTATTTCTCTACAGCCCCCACCATGTGAGTGGGCCACATGACTGCTTTGACAAATAGAATACAGTAGAAGAGATGCTATGCCAATCCCAGGCACAGAGCTTACCTGCCTGGCAGTTTTCTCTTCTTGCCTTTCGGAAATACTTGCTCTTAGGATACTCATGCTTGAGACACCACCTCTTGGAAGCCAGACACCATGTAAGTGTAGAGACTACCCTTACAGAGAGATGCCCTACAAAATGAAACCTCATGTAGAAAGAGAGGCCAAGAAGCACAAAAGCACCACATCTGTCAGAAGAAGTCATCTTACAAGTAACTGTTCTGGCGCAACCCAGGCATCGTGTGTAAGGGACAAGCTGCTAGTTGAGCTCTAACTTGTTGACATGAAACCATGAGCAAAATAAAATGGTTACTTGAAGTCACTAAGGTTTGGGGTATAATTTCTCAGCAACAGAAAACAAGAACAATCCCTAATTCATACCATGTCTTCTGTTATTGCTGTGAGCACTTGTTTTGACAACAAAAATCATTATCTTCCTTTTTTTTCAAGTATACAAAGTACCTTATTTTTATTTATCTTCATAGTTTAGTATTAAAATGATATCATGATATCATTCTGCATAGTTTCATGTGAAGAATACACTCACAGTAAACATGGGCCCAAAGTTTGGACAAAGGCCACACAGCTGTCACTATATGAATATTTGACAAATGAATATGGAGAAAGAGAGTCCCCCTTTCTCCCTACATCTCTGAATTGATAGTTAAACCCATGTCTGTGACATTTTTATTGCTGGATCTATTTGTAATTGTATTCTCCTAGCTAATCTAGATTGTTAACCTTAGTTGTTTGCTGTAAAATTCCATATAATCTCAAGATATTTATTGAAAACAACATTATGAATGATTCCAAATTTTTTATTCATTAAATATGGGCTTACAATTAGTAGGGAATCATTATCAAACCATCAAGAACAAATGTATAATCACAGAGCAAACTAAAGCTGATGCCATTCCATGGTTTCCCCCTTTTGTTCTCTATGGTTCCATGTTTCCCCCTATTAAACCCTTGTGTTAAATGAGATTTGCCTCTGAATTGGTTCTCCCCACTCCCTCCCTGTGGTCTCCTTGATATCCTTCCTATTCCCTCCCCTCCTTCCAGCCACCCCCACGTCTCCCAGCATCCTAGGCAAGGTTCCCCCTTTTCATGTAAAAATTCATACATGCTGAGGTTATTATTAGCTTAGCCATCTATCATACTGTATCAGTTGTATTCTAGCTTCCACAAATGAGAGAAAACATTCAGCCCTTGAAAGGTCTCTGAGTTTGGGATATTTCACTTAGCATAATTTTTTCCATCTCCAACCATTTGGCTGCAAATGCCATAATGTTGCTTTCTCTAATAGCCAAGTATTATTCCATTGTATATATATTCCAAAATTTTTTAATCCACTCGTTGAGTGAGGGGCATCTGGGTTGGTTCCAAATTTAGCTATAGTAAATTGAGCTGCTATAAACATTGATGAAGCTGTATCTCTATAATATGCCAATTCTAGCTCTTTTGGGGAAATACCCAGGAGTGGGATAGCTGGGTCGTAAGGTGGTTCCATCCTTCATTTTTTGAGGAGTCTGCACACTGCTTTCCAGAGCGGCTGAACCAGCTTGCAGTCCCACCAGCAGTGTGACAGTGTCTCTTTTTTCCCACAGCCCCTCCAGCATCTGTCATTGTTCATATTCTTCATTTCTGCCACTCTGACTAGAATGAGGTGGAATCTCAATGAAGTTTTGATTTGCATTTCTCTTATTGCTAGTGATGTAGAGCATTTTCTCATATCTTTACGGGCTTTTTGGACTTCCTCCACTGAGAAGTTTCTTTTTAGTTCTGTAGCCCATTTATTGATTGGATTATTTGTGGTTTTGATGTTCGGTTTTTTTAGTTCTTTGTATATTCTGGATATTAGTCCTGTGTCTGAGGTATAGCAGGCAAAAATTTTCTCCCATTCTGTAAGTTCTTTCTTGACACTCTTGACTAAATCTTTAGCTGTGCAAAAGCTTTTAAATTTAATTGCATCTCATGCATTTATTCTTGATTTTACTGCTTGTGCCATGGGAGTCCTGTTAAGGAAGGTGGTGCTGACCCCTATGTCATGTAGTGTTGATCCTACTTCTTTTAAGCAATTGTAAAGTTGTTGGTTTAATATCCAGATCCTTGAACCATTTTGTGCAGGGTGAAAGGTAAGGATCCAATTTCAGTTGTCAACATATGGTTGTCCATCTTCTCAAAAAAAAAATCATGGGCACTCATTAAATTTAGGGCACAACATAAGGAAGTATCTTGTATCTCTCTGACCTTGGATGTTGAAGAGACTTTTTAAGTAAGATATTAAACTTTGCATAATGAAGAAAAGGACTGGTCCATTCAATTACACTGAAATTAATAACTTCTTTGTTCATCAGAATGCCATGAAAAAAGAAATGAAGGCTGGCAGTGTGGAGCAGTGGTGAGCACTCACCTAGCATGCACAGGGTCCTAGGTTCAGTCCCCAGAACCACAAAAACAGAGAGAGAGGAAAAAATGAGAGATCTTTGCATGCATATGGAGAAAAAGGCAAAAACCTGAACCAAGCATTTCCAGATGAGGAGCCAGAAATGATGAGTAAACATATGAAATGATACTCAATCTCATCAGTAATGAAGGAAATTCAAAATAATAAGTACAATGAGATAGCTTTTCATGTACATGAAGCTGGCAAAAATTTCAGTCAGTCAATATCAAATACTACTAGAATAAAATTTAGTATAACCACTACGGAAAACAGTTTGTCTTTACTTAGTAAAGGTAAACATGCAGATATTCTCTAAAAAGTTACTATTCCTAGGTAATTCCAGGTATACTAAAGCAACGCTTGCATGTGCAAAAGCAAACATGTCCATAAATGTTCATTTCAGCATTGTTTATAACAACAAAATCTGAAGCAACCTAAATCTCCTGCAACAAGAAAACAAACAGATCATGGTATGTTGATAAATGGGACACAACATAAACATTTCAATGAACGATAAGTAG
Organism: Aplodontia rufa; assembly: GCA_004027875.1. NCBI lineage: Eukaryota > Metazoa > Chordata > Mammalia > Rodentia > Aplodontiidae > Aplodontia > Aplodontia rufa. Next base: position 68,380 of record PVKS010006233.1, read on the forward strand.
ATATAACAATATAGACAAATCTCAAAGACCATGAGAAATAAAAGACAAGTCAGAGAAGAATCTTTTATATAAACTTCAAAACAAAATATTTCAGAATGAAAACAATACATTGTTTAAGGATGCATGCATGAGTGATAAGCAATAGAAACAATGGGATAATGAACACTGAAGTCAGGATACTGATGATCTCTCAGAAGATGAGGCAATTTGTGGATAAATAGGCATCTGCTTTATCGTTATTATATAATTTGTTCAGACACCGAGTACAACTCTGTATGAAAGCCATTTCTCAACAAAATTGAGAACATGAAAAAGAGCAGAGCTCCCTCTACTGGGCTACCTTTGGTTTTGCTTTAAAAAATGTAAATTTATGATCAAGGATTTCAGAATTATAACCTTTAGAAATCGTCCGTAACTCCACAAGTGTACACCTAGGAAATTAAAACCAGAAGAGCAATCAGCCACAGCTAACCATCCAACAAAGCCACTTTGGTCTCCTAGCACCACTTTGTTTTGCTAAAAGCCAGGCATAGTGGCACCCAGCTATAATCCCAGCAACTCTGTAGGCTGAAGGATCACAAGTTCAAGGGCAGCCTCAGCAACTTAGCAAGCCCTAAGCAACTTGATGAAACCTTGTCTCAAAATGTAAAAAAAAAAAATAAAAAGGGTGGGGATGTAGCTCAATGGTAAAAGCACCTCCAGGTTTAATCCCCAGTACCAAAATAAAGAGAGAAAGGGGGAAAAAGCAACTTAAAAGCAACCAATAATACAACTACTAGCCCTTGCTGAATTTACTTGAAAAAAATTAGAATTACTTAATCAACAAATAAAGATATTCTAGGGCATGTAAACAGCAGTTTATAAATGTTAATGAACTTGACTGATAAAAGATCTCACAATGACTTAAAAGTCCTTTCCATAATATATGCTAAAATTAGTCCTTTGATATTAGCAGAAATTTGCAACATTAACAGCTCTTGCCAACCTGTTTCTTGACCTCTGTAACTTAAAGTTTTGTATTAAAAAAATCCAACAACAACAAAAAAAAAAGGTCAGGTATTAATTATTATAGGTGCTGGTCTCTCTAGGGCTGCAATTTCCTAGAAACCCAGTGGTTAGGCAAACCCACCAGTTTGATGGGTTTTGTGGTGCTCTGTAAACCCACTTCATGCACTTTTCAAGCCCAGTAGTGATATAAAGGACCATATTACCTAAACACGGGAAAACTATTGATTACATTTCACAATACTGCTTGAAGGTGTATCAGGAACATAAAGTGTTTGAGAAAAGTAAAAAGGCAGGTGAAGTTGGGAAAAACAGTTCCCAAACCAAGGAAGACATTGAATCTTTCTTGAAAAAAGATTCCATTATGAGTAAAACATCAAAAGAGAAAACATGAGCTGATCTGATTAGCAGAACAGAGGGCTGAGCTCACATGGTAGGGTAAGGAGAAATACCTGAGGCATCCAGGATGTCTACAAATCATCTCTTCATACTTCTTTGTCCCGCTGTAACTGTGATGGGGCCGGTACCAAAACACTAGTCTGAGAAGTGCACAGCTATCAAGGGTCAGACCCTAAGGAGTCACTGTACCAGGTAAAGCTCATCAAGGTTGACTGCAGGCACTCAATGGAGAGAGAGGAGGCAGCTGCAGCCAGGAGACCAGCTGTAGTGACAGTGGGTGACAGTGGCAGTGCAGTGATAGTGGCAGTAGTAGTCTCCCAGCAATTTTCCTTTAGAAAGCAAGCCCCACCAACACATATGAAGAAGCAGACTGTGCAGCACAAAAAAAAACAAACAAAAACAAAGGACTGTGCTGGCCACAGAGGTGAAGACTCATCTCTCCCTAAAGAGGTAAAAGCTCCCAACTGTTGTACCTTTCCCACTTCCCCTAGGCGGCTTCCAGTCCATCAAGGAGAACAGCAGAGAAATGGAAGCAGGCCACTCCTACCAGAAGACAGAGGACTCCTCCAGCAGGAACCTTTGCTGGGGGACTCTGGATCAGTCTGGGCACATTTTCTCAGAATTGCACACTGTGGTTCTGGGTTCCTGCTACCCAGTCCTTCTTTCTCCCTCTGCTTTCACTGAGGTCAGACTTGTATCACAGTCTGTCGGCTCACTCCATCAAACTGTTTCCATGTATCCTTCCAAGTGCCCTACACACCTGGCATTATACCGCCTGCATATCTAGTCCCATCTTGGCATCTCCTTCTCTACTCATTAAACTTCAAATATCAGAATCATCTATTAATTTGTACTCATCCATGTGTAATGACTTCAGATCAATGCAAGGAAAATAAGTGCCTCCTACATATCAGACAACACTAGCTAACATAGATACCAGACTTAAAAACAGTTTTTGCCCTCAAGAACTTAAAGTATGGGGCTGGAGCGGTTGCTCAGTGGTTATGGCACTTGCCTGGCATGTGCGAGTATGTGGGTTCAAACCTCAGCACCACGTACACAACAAAGTGTCAGAGCAGCAAAAGCCACATGAAAAACTAAATAAAATTGATTCTCTTTCTCTGTCCTTCTCTCAAAAAAAAAACAAAAAAAAAAAAAAGAAGAAGAAGAAGAAGAACTTAAAGTATAACAACTATGGTCTGCAGGCCAAATCCCATCACCTGTGTTATTAATGTTTACTGGAACACAGCCATGCCCATTCATTTATGTATTGCCCACAACTGCTTTCACGGTACAACTGCAGTTCCAATAGAGGCTATTTGGCCCACAGATATTCAGCCCCTGGACTTCACTGACCCCAGGGTAGTGGAAAGAGATACGACAAAATTTACTTGCATGTTTTACAGGCTCCACCAGACAAGGAGCACGTCTAGTTTGTTCTCACTGAATCTCCAACACCGGGCATGTTCAACTTGAACACTGCAAGTTGCAGGAGGGTTGACAGATACCTATGTCTCACTCAACACAGGGTAAAGACAGAAATGTCAACATTCTTTGTAGATGAGGTCACAGAGGTTTAAAGAGTATAAGCAATTTGCTTAAGATCATGTGGATAGTAGTGAGTTAACTAAACACTGGAATTAGAACCCAGGACTGCCTTATTCCAAACCCTGTGTTTACCACAGTCCTTCCATTACTGAGCTCGCATTACACTTAACTACAGTAAATGTGAGGCAGGAAGGGCTGAGCCTTCTAAACTGAAGCACAGCAGTGGGGTGATTACTGTTTACTTCCTACACAAGAAAGGAAAAGAACTCCTTACTAACTTGAACTTCCTTCTCAATGAATACTAGACATTGTGATGCATATTGGACAGACAGAGATAAAAAACAAATTCTTCCACAGCCTTATCTCCCAACCATCCCTGTGTATGATACCCAACTTGTTACTAGATTCCCTCCACCCTGAACACAGTGATCTGTTATTCTACTTGCTCCCTTCCTCACCTGGCAAACACTATGGCTGATCAAGATTCACAAAGTGTCAAACTACTTACTACCCGACTGATTCAGAGCTCATCTCTCATCCTCCTGCATCTCTGAAGTCACACTGCAGGGCAGGTCCAAGATGGCTACGGTCAGACTCCCTCACCAAAGCTTCCCACAGGCTACATTTTCAGTATACAGCCACAGTCTTAAACAGCATAGCTACTCAAGGTCATAAACAGCATGCACCCATTTATGTAACCTGCTGACAATGTGCCTTCTTTGGCCTGCACATTAAAAAGGCCCATGAAAAGGGCTGGGAACTGCTGCCACCTCTGAATAATGCATGTCTACTAGCTGAACTGTACCTCACATCTTCTTCCATCTGCTGGGATCCTGACTCTATTTCTCAGGGTCTGAGTCAACCCAACAATTGGCACAGTCAGGAGGATTTTACACCGGTGAGAGATGCCTCAACCCAGAGGACAGGGGGACCTGTGACCACTGAGTTGTATGCAGTACTTGGTTGCTATGGCCCTCTTAGCATGGATTCCTATGGAGAGTTGGGATATGGTGGCTGGGTTCCCTATGAGCATTGAGAAGGCCTTGCAAGCAGTTAGCTCTGTAAGATGTATTTCTTTTCTATCAAACTTGAAAGATTGTGATGTAAAAACCACTACCTCCATTTTAAATCTTCCTTCCTCTTGAAGATAGTAATGCCTACCTGTGTACACCCACTTCTTTCCAAGGACCTCTTCTGGTACCCACCCATCCTCTGCTGGTGAACTCTGCTGACTCATTCCTACCCTCACCCCCTTACCGCATGTCTGGCAACCCTAACCCCCACTCTCTCCCAGTGGCTGCCTACTTCCTCTTGGCACCTGCTTCCATCTTATCTCAGCCAACCATGCAGACTGTGCACCTGAGCTCCTCCAGTTAGAGAGCAGGGTAGTATCTTGTCAGGCTGGAATTAAAAACCCCTGCTGGGGGTGCCTTCTTTCACCCTTTGGCTAAAAAATTTTCTGCCTTGCTTACCCACACCAAACCCTGTGTTTGATTTCATTTATAACAGCTCCCACCTACAAGACAGTGCCACTCAAAAGGCAATGGAACAAGGGGGTTGAATTTCTCTGATTGGACCCAGCAGAGAGGACTATGAATGGATTTGAAGCCCAGGCACCTGCCTATGGCCAAGGAGAAAGGTGGCAGTGGTGGTGTGGACGAGATGGAGAAATGGACACTGGGACTATGGATGGGTGCCACTTACAGTTCCGAGAGCAGAAACTGATTCAGCTCTATGAGAGACTGCCAAGATGAGGGAGCTGCAAGATGTGGAAGAGGCCTTGGAAACCCAAATACAGTCACTGTAGGAGGATCTCTCTGTACCTTGAAAATACCCCTCAGGAGTGATGTTGGCCATTATATTGCTATATTGTGTGCATATACAAAGGTAAGGATGTGCAGCGATCGGCAGCTCAGTTATAGATTCAAAGGAAGCTACATGTCCTCTATCATCCCCAGGCAGTGGGCACAACAAAAAGACACAATTGCCTGCTTAAGAAAGGACTTAAAACTGCACTCAGCCCACCTTCTGAGACGGGGTGGGCACAGCATCTGTGGACAGTTGTACAGGTGCTGAATGAGCAGCCCTAACGAGGGGGACCAACTCCTGTGGAGGCTTTGCTGCACCACACAGCAGCCGCAGTACAGGTCTAGGTAACAACAAAGCAAGCTGTACTTTAGCCTGGGTTTGGGAACAGGGAATGTTCTTTTGCCTGCTCCCAATGGATTAAATTAGAGGCAACCTGTGGATTGGTCATGGTGCTGGACAATAAAGACTCCCCCACCTCCACTGGGTAGCTGTTAGCCCCATGGGGAAAAGGTTTGGAGTGTGATCTCCTTGTGACACCATGGGTGACTAGTGAATGCCCCACCCCACTCCCCAGTACATGTTACTTGGCCAGGTCCCATAGATGGGACATATTTTAAAGAGCACTTTTGTTATTTCTCTTTAGCCAATTAGGAGTTCCTCAGTCCTAGTACACACAGATTCTACTGAAATTCAGGACCAAGTTGACAAGTATGGTATCACTGCCCAGGGAAGTAGCTACAGGCAGCCACTGTGCTTCCCGGAACTCAAAGCTAGCACGCCTTCTCCCAGACAGATGTGATTTACCTGTACTAGTACTTGTAAATGCTTGGTCCTTTTATCCATAGGTGCGTCCTCACCAACACCACTGTGGACTGGACACCCACTCATGTCACAGGAGCAAACACCTCTGCCCACTAGGCATGCCCCAAAGTGCCAATGAGTTCTGCTAGCAAACTAGCCTGGTAAATATATACTGTGTCCTTGGATAATTGGACATGGCTGGGAATGACTTTTATTGCCATCTCAACAGGGGATGAAATTAAGGCAGCCATTGTGACAGCACTCTGGGCACAATTCAATGCCTCTAGAGTTGGGATACTCTATCTGGGATGAAATGGCCTAACTCCCAGCTGAAACTGTGCAGCTAAGAGGTCCAGTGCCCCAGTGTTTGGAGAAAATGGAAGGTACAGAGCCTGTGGGTTGGGTCCCTAGAGGCTCTTGTCAGATCATCCAACTGAATACCAACAGAATAGGTATGATTGTTATTCAAGTGCCCCATGGCACTCTGTAGGTCAGTGGCACAAATGGGTGGTCATACCTCCTACAGAATTGGACAGAGCATTTCAGGTGGGGTCACCCATATCTCCCAGCAACCATACACAAAACACTGCCTCACAGGCCTGCCAACTGGAAGACTGTATGAGTCCACTATACAGTATACTGGACACCTTAGTGATATTGTCCCCTGGCTTCATTTTTCCCATAGGGGGCATTCTTGGTGACTGAGATGTAGACAACAACATTGGCTGAGCACACAACCCAAGCGTTAAAGCATACAAAGCAAGCTCCATCTCTAGTAAATGAAGAAATGTATCAGATAAGTAAAGTTGTGCTTCAAAAATCACATGGCACTGACTTGCTATGGTTTAGATACTAGGTGTCTCCCAAAAACTCATGTGTGAGACAACGCAAGAAAGCTTAGAGGTGAAATGAATGCATTATGAGAGCCTTAACCCAATCAGTGCATTAATCCCCTCTTAGGGACTAACTGAGTGGTAACTGAAGGCAGGTAGGATGTGGCTGGAAGAGGTGGATCATTGTGGGGGCATGCATTTTTGGAGTATATATTTTATATCTGGCAAGTGGAATCAGCCTCTCTCTCTCTCACTCACTCTCTCTCTCTCTCCTGATATGATGACCTGGGTCACTTTCTTCCACCATGATGTCTTGCCTCATCTCAAGCCCCAGGGAATGGAGCTGGCCACCTATGGACTGAGATCTCTGAAATTGAGTCCTCAAATAAACTCTTCCTCCTCTAAAGTTGTTCTTGTCAGGTCTGTTGGTCACAGCAAAGAAGCGGACTAAAACACTTGTTAACAGCAGCACAGGGAACAGTATATGCCATGATTGGTACTGAATGTTGTATATATATTCTAGATCACCAAAAGAATATTAGTATGGTTTTAGCACATTTGACTTCTGGAGTCGCAGCTATACAGCAGCTGCCTGGTGATCCTTTGCAGGAAGGGTGGGCTAGTCTAGGTACCACTGGGAGAAGGCTTTCAGTAATGCTTGTTTTCTGGTTGTATGTTGTTGCAGCTTATATTGTTGTTGTGGCCTGTGGATGCAGGCTCTGCCCTCCTCACTAAGGGATCATTGCAAAAGACCTCAAACGCGTAGTTATACGGTGAGGTGCCTTAGAGGGGTGGATTGTAGGGCAGGCCCAGGATGGCTATAATTAGGCTCCCTCACCAAGGCTTGCCACAGGCTACATTTCTAGTATGTAGCAAGGTCATAAACACCCTGATTCATCATATGTACTCAAGGTTATAAGCATTTGCTTGTGAGCATGACTCACTTATGTAACCTGTTGGCAGTATGCCTTCTTTGTCTGACCTGCACATTAATAAAAGGCCTATGGAGGGGCTGGAGTGGTGGCTTGGCGGTTACGGTGTTTGCCCCACATGCACAAGTACACAGGTTCAAACCCCAGCACCCACATACACAGCTAAGTGTCACAGCAACAAAAGCCACATCAAAGACTCAATAAAAATTGATTCTCTCTGTCTCTCTCTCACTATCCTTCTCTCTTCAAAAAAAAAAAGAAAAAAGCCTATGGAATGACTCAGTGGGCTGGGGGAAGCTGCCACCTCCAAATAAAGCATGTCTAATATCCCAACTGTGCCTCGTATCTTCCCCCGCCAGGGTTTGAGCTTTAGCCTGTATCCTACAGGCTTTGGAAGAATGGATCCTAGTCTATCTGCTTGTCTTCCAGACTAAATAGTAAATAAGATTATGCATCTGAAGTGTTCAGCACTAAATCCGGCATAGAGTGTGTACTCCATAATGCTTAAGAAAGGAAGAGGACACAGAGGAAGAGGGAAAAGGAAGCACACATGAGGATCTAATTGACAGAGCCCCAAAACAACGTAAGTGTTAATCAAGCAATAGGTGAAATGCCGACCAGGCAATAACTGCATAAAGATGCTTAAAAAGACTGTGCTTTCCCAGGCCCACATGAAACCTTTGGCCTCTCCCATGTCAGTGTCCCAGCTTGTCAACACACATTCAGAGAGAATGGTATGTCCCACTTTTCAGCAACTTTTATAATTCTAATCTTACAACCTGTAACTCAAGGCAAGTTCTCACTTGGCAACTTTCAGCTTAAAATTACCTGAGAAAAACTGATTAATTCCTCTATGTCTTTATTAATTCGTTCCTAGGTTAATACCTGAGAACTACTCTTGTTCAATCCACCTTCACCAGCCAAAAGAGCTTTCTATGCTGTCTAAAATAAGAGCATTCTGTGAACCATCCTTTGATGTTTCTGGATTCCAGTTCTAATCTGTATTTTATTGAAGCTCATGGATAAGAGCAAGCATCATGAATTCATGGGAAAGAAGTTGGATAAGGAGCAAAAAAAAAAAAAGGGGGAATTTCAGGGTAAGTTGATGATGACCAAATGGATAAAATAAATATGAATGTAAAGAAAAAAACCTGATAAAGAACATGAAATGCAGAAATGAAGACCACAAATGAGGGGCCAAGATAAAATGACAAGTGAGAAGGTTAAATTAGCTTGAGTTAATCACAAATGGCTTAAAATGGATGTTACAAAAGTATTCCAATAATCAGGAATTACTTTTTTTTTTATTTTAAGAAAGAGGAGACGGTGAGAGAGAGAGAATTTTTATTTAGTTTTTCATGTGACTTTCATTCCTCGGACACTTCATTGTGTACGTGGTGCTGGGGTTTAAACTCGCATACTTGCGCATGCCAGGCGAGTGCTGTAACCACTGAGCCACCACTCCAGCCCCAGGAGTTACCTTTTATGACTAAATTCAGTACACTTCAATATACCTATTCACGCACCAGGATCTTTTGCATCCAAAGATGAAAGTGTAACCTCAAAGTCAGTTTAACAGCTCAATGTATAATTTTCAGTATGGGGTCCAGATATAACCAGCCTACCTACCCATTCTTGGTAGACTCTGCCCCTGAGCCTCTGGGCCTACAGGGATCCTGAGCTATAAGGACCCTGATTCTCTGATTACAACAGGCCTGTCTGACTGATTGCTTTGTTTTCAGGCAGTCCACATACACATAAAAATGGCTGAACTACTTCCTAGGCCCAAAAAGTTACCCCAGCTTTGCTCATTCTATAGGTGTGACTTGTTATAACAAGTAACATCTGAATTCTTAGTTGCAATTGTAATCAACAGAAACCAACACTGACTAATTTAACCAGTAAGCAATCTGAAGATATCACGTAAGGCCACAAAATCAATAAGAGAGCTAGAGAACTCTAGATGGGAGGCAGAGTAGCTGAGACAATGGATGACGAAGAGACCACAGAGCAGGAACCACAAGTGAGGTCATGCCACAGAACAGTCTGATCCCAAAGCCAGTGCTGGAGGTCTCTGCCTCTGTGCATTTCGGTCTTTGCTCCTGTAGGCCACCGCTTCTACCACAAGAAACTCTAAGCTTCCCTTCTCCTTTGTAACTCGCTCAAGTCCTAGGCAGGAACATACACACAGCCAAGGGCAGGCCATGTGCCTGTACCCTCGCTGTGAAGAATAGGAAGAGGGAATGTTAGCTATCTAGGATCCACTGTGGAACATGGGGCCCTGCCTCCCCACGAGGCCCATACAAGTAGGGATTCCCACAAACAGAAAAAGAGTTGATATTGCATAGCAGAAAAAAAAATGTTAAATGCCCCCTATAGATTATTTTTTATCATTATCCCACAGGTACAACCTGGGCATTCATTGTTGACCCTTGTGGGAGATATAGGTACAGAATAGCTCCAGATACACTAAATAAGAATAAAGCCATTGCAAATACACCAATTAAACGCTAGCAAAGTGTCTGATGAACTGAAAGGTCTTACAGATTGTTAGTTGGCTTGAAAAAGACATTCCAAGCCTCAGTAAGAAATGCTCATTAATAGAGATTCTGAATGAGCATAGAAATTCCATGTTAGTGAACAATCACATTAAAAATTGTTTTTAAAAATCTGACTTCAAACAAAGCTTAAAGGCTACAATACAGAGCAGTTACAGGGGCTAGTCTGCAATTTGGCTAGAAAAGGTGGGTCCTTCCTTCTACACTGGTATTCTTGTCCAGCAACGTCACCTTCACCAGAAACCTTGTGACCTCACTAGTTCCTCTGCCTTACACTATTCTCTAACTACTTATAGATTATTCTACAACACAGACTACGTCCCTGTTCAAAACACTAACCCTAACTGCCTTCTACTTTTAAAATAAGTCTACTCCATAGCCAAAATTTAAGAAACTACACCCAGTTTATCCCTATGCCTTCCTGACCTGAGACTTCTCTTTCTATGCAAGTCTGTCTCCACCCTCTTCTCCCAGTGATGATTTCTGATGTGTTTCTGACTAACAGCCTCCCACTTGACATCCTTGTCACCTGAAATACTTTTTTCCTTCCCATCCCTTATTATTATCCAGATCCTACTCCACTAAAGTACTTTAGGCCAGGCTAAAGTCTTCCTCTTCCTCCTCCATGAGATCCCCACACTCCATGACTGGATCACAGGCACAGTTCCTGCACTGGCCAGGCAGATAATTGTGATATGGTCCAGTATAATATTATAGGAAACGGTGGCAAGTATGCCCCATCTAGAGTCTTTCAGGTTCATAATTCTTTTTCCTTCCTTTCCCTTCCCTTCTTCCCCACCTCCCCTTCCCTTGTCTTTTTTTTTTTCCCTTTTTCTTTTCTTTTCTTTTCTTTTCTTTTCTTTTCTTTTCTTTTCTTTGAGACAGGGTATTGCTGTGCCCAAATTGGAATCAAAAGCATGGCTCAAGTGATCTTCCTGCTACACCCTCCAAAGCCACTGGGACTATAGGTATACCATCATGCCTGGTAGTCAGGTTTATAATTTTTAGGAAACTGTGCTAGAAGCTAATTACATTGGATGTTTCTGGGGAAATTAACTGGGTGACTGGAAAGGGAGCAAAAAGCCTTTTCATTGTATACGTTCTTTTGTACTTTGCAAATTTTGAACCACATGAAAATGCTCCACTTACAAAAAATAAAAACTTTCCATGACAAAACAAAACTGGCAGAATTTGTCAACAGAAAACCCGCCCTACAAAGAATTCTCAAGGAAATACTCCAGACAGAAGAACAAGTACATGATACCCATAATCCACAAACAGAAGAAATTCAGTGAAGGTATCACCTACCAAGAAACAACCAAGACCACCACGGAAACAACTAAGTAAGACACAATGACTACGAAACAACTGTACACTTCTATCTTAACACTGAATGTGAATGGTCTAAATGCACCACTCAAAAGACACAGACTTGCAGACTGGATCAAAAAACATAATCCAACCATATGCTGCTTACAAGAAACTCACCCAACAGGCAAAGACATCCACAGATT